>JARYGA010034149.1:0-33876 GCA_030545235.1 Helianthus tuberosus | reverse complement strand
GATCATTTTACAAAGAGTTGAGCTTTAGTTCCTCCGATTGAACTTGTTGTGCCTTGCTGTTTTGTATTTTTTGCCAAAGTTTTTGAGGCCTTTCTTTGTACATTTTCTTTGTAAATGAATGGAACATTATTTCCTTTTGTAGTTTAGTTTACAAAGATACATTGTGTTTGTGGTTTGTTTGGTAAACATGGATTGTCTGTTCGAGGCCAATCACTGGACAAGTTTATAATGTAAGATTATGTTTGTTGTTTGCTTTTTTGTCCGTTTTCTTTGGGTTAGCTAGACCCTTATTTGCCCCACGGCCGGGATTTTGGCATGTTTGAGATGCCTTATACATGTGTGTTTTCCTGTTAATTAGGTTTAATGGCGTTCCTGGGCACGTCTGCCTAGGTGTAATGCCCATTGTGTTTTGTCAAAAGAGGACATGTTGACTGTCCGTTTTTCATTTACTTCTTGGGGATTTATACTTCCCGCCATAAATTGTTACAAAAGATCTGTCTTTGGGGGAGCCCCAGATTAATAGTTAAATGCTACAAAAGTGGCTCTTGGCCGTTTTCCTTGGGGGCAGATCCCTTACACATAATATTTCCTAAGCTGCATGAGATTCCAGGTCCTGGGGACCTCCTTGCCTTTGAGTGTTTCCAATTTGCAACTTCCTTTGCCGTTTGCCCATATGACTCGGTAGGGTCCCTCCCAGTTGGGGCCTAGCTTTCCGGTGCTTTCCTGCAGGCTGGCTTCATTCGCTCTTAGGACTAGGTCCCCGGGGACGAGGTTGAGCTTTTTCATCCTGGCATTGTAATAACTTTCCAGCTGCCTCTTGTATTTGGCCTCCCTGACTGCTGCTATTTCTCTTCTTTCTTCCAAGAGATTCAAGTTCGTCCTGAGGTCTTGCTCATTTTCCTCCTCCCGGAGCCTCATTCGGGCAGTTGGGGATCCTATCTCAGCTGGGATGACAGCTTCTGTCCCGTAGGTTAGGCTGAAAGGAGTCTCCCCATTGCAACCTTTAGGAGTTGTTCTGTATGCCCATAACACGAATGGTAGTTCTTCCAGCCATCCTTTTTGCTTCCTCCCGAGTCTTTCCTTCATTCCCTTGATGACGCTTTGGTTAGCTCTCTCTACCAACCCATTACTTTGGGCGTGGGTGATGGAGGTGAACACTTGATGAATGTGCATCTGCTCGCACCATGGCTTAAAAGGTCTTCCAGCAAATTGGACGCCGTTATCGCTCACCAGCTCCTTTGGGACCCCATACCTGCAGATGATGTTTTCTAATACGAACCGCCTCATCTGTTCCCCAGTTATTTTTGCCAAGGGCTTCGCCTCGATCCACTTGGTAAAATAATCGATGGCCACTACCACATACTTGACCCCTCCTGGACCCTCCGGGAATGGCCCGATTATGTCGATAGCCCACTTTTGGAAGGGCCAGGACGTTGAGACTGGTATCATGGGGTGTTTGTGCCGGTGGGTCATTGGTACGTGTGCCTGGAAATTATCACACCTCTTGATCTCCTCGAATGTTGTTTCATACATCCGTGGCCAATAGAACCCCGCATTCATTGCCCTCTTTAGTATCGTCCTTGGCCCTGAATGCATTCCACAGATTCCTTCATGCATCTCCCTAATCACATACTCAGCTTCGTCCATATCAACACATTTCAGGGATGGGCCCAGATATGATCTTCGATACAACTCCCCATCAATCAGCTCATACTGCAGGGCCCTGACCCTTACCTTCCTGGCCGTCCATTCCTTTTCAGGCAACGTCCCGTCCCTGAGGAACTTAATGATTGGTGTCATCCATGTTTCCTGCCCATTCTCGATTGCGTTAATGATTCTAATTATAATTATGTCCTAGTTCTGTTATAAGGGTTTCATATCTGGTTAGTTGTTTACTTAACGGCTTCATTAGGGTTGTAAGTAAAGGGTTATTTATGTTCTTAGAGGTTAATATATCGTTAATGGTAATTAACGATGTTATTAAGTATTTGTTTAGTGAAGCGATTAGGTTTTTAAGTATATGTTTATTGATGTTCTTAAAGGTTAACGGGATAGTTAACGGTTTAATTAGGTTTTTAAGTTAGTCATAAGTCATGTTGTTAAGGGTTAGTATTTCTTTAGCGAAGCGATTAGGTTTTTAACTAAGTCATTAGTGATGTTTTTAAAGGTTAATATATCGTTAATGATAATTAACGATTTTGTTAAGGGTTCAGTATTTGATTAGCGAGGATCGGTTTTTTTTAACATCACATATAATATCTTTATTAAATATGGCCGCGCAGCGGGTGTGTTCTAAGGTTTTTATTAGCGAAGCTGGATTAACGGTATTAATGCTTTAGTATGTGGTTAAGCTTCTTTATCTCTTCGTAATTACGTGGTAATTACGTGTTATCTATGTTAATCAGAGATTAACATGGTGATTAGTGTGTGTTTAGTTATGTTAATCACGTATAGAATCATGATTAAGGTGTTAATTACATAGTAATTAAGTTGTTAATTACATAGTAATTAAGTTAATCTGTGATTAACAGGGTTCTTAAGCTTTAATTGATGAAGTTATGGATTATTTATTAATTTAATGATTTTTTGTTATTTAATTACGCAGTAATTAAGGTTTTTTTGAAGATAATAATCATTTTTAGTTAATTATCATATATATATGTTTTTAGTATTTTTTTTAATTTTTAGTAATTTTTATTTAATTTTAATAATTAATTCCGAATTAATTATGTGGCTTTTTTATTAATATTTAATAATTTTGTTTAATTGGGCTTATTTTGTTGGGCCTGTCATCAATGCTTGGGCTTATGGCACTGTTACGGCCCACCAAATAGCGTTGACCGGTCAACGTTCCCCATTTGGTGAACCCAAAAACTTTATCGCCATAAGCCTTATTATATAGGTCTCAATTTACAAGTTGGTATAGCGCGTACTCTTATATAATATTACTGTACGCGCTTGGGTTTCTTGGACTCGAGCATTGATGACTTGTACTTTCAGACCCCTACGCTAAACGACAAAACGCTAAGCGTTAGCTGATGGTTCTATGCGTTATTAGCTGTTGGTTCTATTCGTTGTTATGCCTTAAAGCGTTTTGTCTAGGGTTTAATGTTTTTCTGGTTTTCATTATTCTTTTATACGTTTTTGCTTTTTATCTAAGTGTTATTTTTTTGCACTAAGCTTTATCGTTATTTTATTAGGCCTTAGAGATTCGCACTAAGGCCTATCTCTGTATTGTGGTTTTTAGTTAATTTGTTTTTGAATTATTTTTAATCTGGGATTTATTTCCTGGTTTACTGTTCTACTAAGCTTTTACGTAACAATCATAACTGTTACGGTATGAGTTATCGGTTTTAATCTGGTATTTAGTCCACGTGCATTGCACGAGAGTATTTTGTTTTTAAATATATTTTCTTTTTTAATTAATTAATTTATTAATTAATTAATTCCTTTTAATCAAGCTGGTTATTTTTTTATTTTCTTTCATCTTCTTTCGTTTTTTTAATTAATTTATTTATTTATTAATTAATTATTTATTATTTTCGATTTTGATTTCATGAGTTAAATTATTTCTTTGACTTTGGCCTTGACTTTTATTGACTTTGATCTTATTCTTAAAATTAATTTATTAATTTTAATATATTTTTATTTTCCATTTCATGAGTTTTCATCTTTCTTTGACTTTGGTCTTGACTTTGACCTTGACTTTTGTTGACTCGATATTTTTTTTATTAATTAATTTATTAATTAATTATTTGATTTAATTTGTATTTCTTTTCGTTGTAGTCATTGTTGCAGTGCTTAGGTTGTGTTAAAGTTTACTTGTATTAGTTATGTCTTATTCGCCCGGAAGGCGTTAATTGCCTTTTAAGTACTATTTAGTTGTAATTAGTAGCACTAATTACGTTGTTAGCGTGGTGATTTTTTGTTCAAGTGTGTTTTTGTATTTAAAACGTAATTAGTTGTTAATTGCGTCTTTGTTTATTTAATATTCTGTTGTGTTTCTTTAATTACACTAAGTTATACTTAGTCTTTGTGAAGTAGCGAAAGCTACGTAACATTCTTGGCTTTTAGTACTGCGAGTTAGCAGTACTTAGCCTATATAATGTTTTATTGTTAATTTTATTGTACTTCAACAATACTGGACTTGTACAATATTGGGCTTTAACAGTACTGCGAGTTAGCAGTACTGGATTTTAATAGTGTTGTATTATTTTTCTAAGTATATTCTTGATTTCATGCTTAAGGGTTAACTGTAAGTTAAGTGTTATAAACGAAGCGTTAATGGTTCTAATTATAATTATGTCCTAGTTCTGTTATAAGGGTTTCATATCTGGTTAGCTGTTTACTTAACGGCTTCATTAGGGTTGTAAGTAAAGGGTTATTTATGTTCTTAGAGGTTAATATATCGTTAATGGTAATTAACGATGTTATTAAGTATTTGTTTAGTGAAGCGATTAGGTTTTTAAGTATATGTTTATTGATGTTCTTAAAGGTTAACGGGATAGTTAACGGTTTAATTAGGTTTTTAAGTTAGTCATAAGTCATGTTGTTAAGGGTTAGTATTTCTTTAGCGAAGCGATTAGGTTTTTAACTAAGTCATTAGTGATGTTTTTAAAGGTTAATATATCGTTAATGATAATTAACGATTTTGTTAAGGGTTCAGTATTTGATTAGCGAGGAGCGGTTTTTTTTAACATCACATATAATATCTTTATTAAATATGGCCGCGCAGCGGGTGTGTTCTAAGGTTTTTATTAGCGAAGCTGGATTAACGGTATTAATGCTTTAGTATGTGGTTAAGCTTCTTTATCTCTTCGTAATTACGTGGTAATTACGTGTTATCTATGTTAATCAGAGATTAACATGGTGATTAGTGTGTGTTTAGTTATGTTAATCACGTATAGAATCATGATTAAGGTGTTAATTACATAGTAATTAAGTTGTTAATTACATAGTAATTAAGTTAATCTGTGATTAACAGGGTTCTTAAGCTTTAATTGATGAAGTTATGGATTATTTATTAATTTAATGATTTTTTGTTATTTAATTACGCAGTAATTAAGGTTTTTTTGAAGATAATAATCATTTTTAGTTAATTATCATATATATATGTTTTTAGTATTTTTTTTTAATTTTTAGTAATTTTTATTTAATTTTAATAATTAATTCCGAATTAATTATGTGGTTTTTTTATTAATATTTAATAATTTTGTTTAATTGGGCTTATTTTGTTGGGCCTGTCATCAATGCTTGGGCTTATGGCACTGTTACGGCCCACCAAATAGCGTTGACCGGTCAACGTTCCCCATTTGGTGAACCCAAAAACTTTATCGCCATAAGCCTTATTATATAGGTCTCAATTTACAAGTTGGTATAGCGCGTACTCTTATATAATATTACTGTACGCGCTTGGGTTTCTTGGACTCGAGCATTGATGACTTGTACTTTCAGACCCCTACGCTAAACGACAAAACGCTAAGCGTTAGCTGATGGTTCTATGCGTTATTAGCTGTTGGTTCTATTCGTTGTTATGCCTTAAAGCGTTTTGTCTAGGGTTTAATGTTTTTCTGGTTTTCATTATTCTTTTATACGTTTTTGCTTTTTGTCTAAGTGTTATTTTTTTGCACTAAGCTTTATCGTTATTTTATTAGGCCTTAGAGATTCGCACTAAGGCCTATCTCTGTATTGTGGTTTTTAGTTAATTTGTTTTTGAATTATTTTTAATCTAGGATTTATTTCCTGGTTTACTGTTCTACTAAGCTTTTACGTAACAATCATAACTGTTACGGTATGAGTTATCGGTTTTAATCTGGTATTTAGTCCACGTGCATTGCACGAGAGTATTTTGTTTTTAAATATATTTTCTTTTTTAATTAATTAATTTATTAATTAATTAATTCCTTTTACTCAAGCTGGTTATTTTTTTATTTTCTTTCATCTTCTTTCGTTTTTTTAATTAATTTATTTATTTATTAATTAATTATTTATTATTTTCGATTTTGATTTCATGAGTTAAATTATTTCTTTGACTTTGGCCTTGACTTTTATTGACTTTGATCTTCTTCTTAAAATTAATTTATTAATTTTAATATATTTTTATTTTCCATTTCATGAGTTTTCATCTTTCTTTGACTTTGGTCTTGACTTTGACCTTGACTTTTGTTGACTCGGTATTTTTTTAATTAATTTATTTATTAATTAATTATTTGATTTAATTTGTATTTCTTTTCGTTGTAGTCATTGTTGCAGTGCTTAGGTTGTGTTAAAGTTTACTTGTATTAGTTATGTCTTATTCGCCCGGAAGGCGTTAATTGCCTTTTAAGTACTATTTAGTTGTAATTAGTAGCACTAATTACGTTGTTAGCGTGGTGATTTTTTGTTCAAGTGTGTTTTTGTATTTAAAACGTAATTAGTTGTTAATTGCGTCTTTGTTTATTTAATATTCTGTTGTGTTTCTTTAATTACACTAAGTTATACTTAGTCTTTGTGAAGTAGCGAAAGCTACGTAACATTCTTGGCTTTTAGTACTGCGAGTTAGCAGTACTTAGCCTATATAATGTTTTATTGTTAATTTTATTGTACTTCAACAATACTGGACTTGTACAATATTGGGCTTTAACAGTACTGCGAGTTAGCAGTACTGGATTTTAATAGTGTTGTATTATTTTTCTAAGTATATTCTTGATTTCATGCTTAAGGGTTAACTGTAAGTTAAGTGTTATAAACGAAGCGTTAATGGTTCTAATTATAATTATGTCCTAGTTCTGTTATAAGGGTTTCATATCTGGTTAGCTGTTTACTTAACGGCTTCATTAGGGTTGTAAGTAAAGGGTTATTTATGTTCTTAGAGGTTAATATATCGTTAATGGTAATTAACGATGTTATTAAGTATTTGTTTAGCGAAGCGATTAGGTTTTTAAGTATATGTTTATTGATGTTCTTAAAGGTTAACGGGATAGTTAACGGTTTAATTAGGTTTTTAAGTTAGTCATTAGTCATGTTGTTAAGGGTTAGTATTTCTTTTGCGAAGCAATTAGGTTTTTAACTAAGTCATTAGTGATGTTTTTAAAGGTTAATATATCGTTAATGATAATTAACGATTTTGTTAAGGGTTCAGTATTTGATTAGCGAGGAGCGGTTTTTTTTAACATCACATATAATATCTTTATTAAATATGGCCGCGCAGCGGGTGTGTTCTAAGGTTTTTATTAGCGAAGCTGGATTAACGGTATTAATGCTTTAGTATGTGGTTAAGCTTCTTTATCTCTTCGTAATTACGTGGTAATTACGTGTTATCTATGTTAATCAGAGATTAACATGGTGATTAGTGTGTGTTTAGTTATGTTAATCACGTATAGAATCATGATTAAGGTGTTAATTACATAGTAATTAAGTTGTTAATTACATAGTAATTAAGTTAATCTGTGATTAACAGGGTTCTTAAGCTTTAATTGATGAAGTTATGGATTATTTATTAATTTAATGATTTTTTGTTATTTAATTACGCAGTAATTAAGGTTTTTTTGAAGATAATAATCATTTTTAGTTAATTATCATATATATATGTTTTTAGTATTTTTTTTAATTTTTAGTAATTTTTATTTAATGTTAATAATTAATTCCGAATTAATTATGTGGTTTTTTTATTAATATTTAATAATTTTGTTTAATTGGGCTTATTTTGTTGGGCCTGTCATCAATGCTTGGGCTTATGGCACTGTTACGGCCCACCAAATAGCGTTGACCGGTCAACGTTCCCCATTTGGTGAACCCAAAAACTTTATCGCCATAAGCCTTATTATATAGGTCTCAATTTACAAGTTGGTATAGCGCGTACTCTTATATAATATTACTGTACGCGCTTGGGTTTCTTGGACTCGAGCATTGATGACTTGTACTTTCAGACCCCTACGCTAAACGACAAAACGCTAAGCGTTAGCTGATGGTTCTATGCGTTATTAGCTGTTGGTTCTATTCGTTGTTATGCCTTAAAGCGTTTTGTCTAGGGTTTAATGTTTTTCTGGTTTTCATTATTCTTTTATACGTTTTTGCTTTTTGTCTAAGTGTTATTTTTTTTGCACTAAGCTTTATCGTTATTTTATTAGGCCTTAGAGATTCGCACTAAGGCCTATCTCTGTATTGTGGTTTTTAGTTAATTTGTTTTTGAATTATTTTTAATCTGGGATTTATTTCCTGGTTTACTGTTCTACTAAGCTTTTACGTAACAATCATAACTGTTACGGTATGAGTTATCGGTTTTAATCTGGTATTTAGTCCACGTGCATTGCACGAGAGTATTTTGTTTTTAAATATATTTTCTTTTTTAATTAATTAATTCCTTTTTCTCAAGCTGGTTATTTTTTTATTTTCTTTCATCTTCTTTCGTTTTTTTAATTCTTTAATTTATTTATTAATTAATTATTTATTATTTTCGATTTTGATTTCATGAGTTAAATTATTTCTTTGACTTTGGCATTGACTTTTATTGACTTTGATCTTCTTCTTAAAATTAATTTATTAATTTTAATATATTTTTATTTTCCATTTCATGAGTTTTCATCTTTCTTTGACTTTGGTCTTGACTTTGACCTTGACTTTTGTTGACTCGATATTTTTTTAATTAATTAATTTATTAATTAATTATTTGACTTAATTTGTATTTCTTTTCGTTGTAGTCATTGTTGCAGTGCTTAGGTTGTGTTAAAGTTTACTTGTATTAGTTATGTCGCCTGGAAGGCGTTAATTGCCTTTTAAGTACTATTTAGTTGTAATTAGTAGCACTAATTACGTTGTTAGCGTGGTGATTTTTTGTTCAAGTGTGTCGATTCTTCGGTTATTACCACCAACCTTGGCTTCATAACAAGGGATAGTAGGTGGTTTGGGGGTGTTGTCAAGTCTAGAGTGATGGTAGGTCCAGATGAACCGAGTGAAGCTGAGCATGGGAGTGAACCAAGTGTAGTGGTTGCAACCGGCCGGTGGTTCAAGCCTGAACTCGCTTGCTCTTGTTTCGATTGGTTTGGATGGCTGTGCTCTCCTTCATAAGTTGCCACCAAGATTGATTGATCGTCAACACTTCTTTGAACCTGATTGAAACAAGATTAAATAGAAAATGAATTAGAACTCGTTACGAAAACGATATCATATGTTTGTATATGAAGACATTAGGGGAGAATTTTGCACCTTCTTTTTTACTGGGCATGTTGGAGCATGAGAGCATTTGAAATAAGCTCTAGGAGAAGGGTTGTCTCTTGTGACCTTTTGTCCATATTTCCTCCATTGATATCCATCTTTCACCAACTGTTTACAACAAATATATAACATAAATGATATGTAACATATGTTCTTTAACTAAAGCTTTGAACTACTAAGCATTAGGATCTTAATTGTATCTTTCTTGAGATAATCGTCAACATCTTATAATCCAAAAGCTTCCAAAAACTGGAATATTTCCCATATTTCTATGGTATGTAAAAATAATATCACGTCTAGATAACATGATACTCAATCACAACTTGACACGTTATGAAACTTTTCAGGATAGATGCAACAATCATGGTTATTACCACCAACCTTGGCCGTCCTGGGCTTAAACTCCAGAGAGTGTTCCCCCAGCTCCACAGCCCATTTAGCCAACCGTCCCAACAGCTCCGGCCTCCTGAGTACCTTTTGGAGAGGTTGATCAGTCATCAGGGTAATCTTGTGCCCTTGGAAGTACCTCCTGAGTCTCCGGGATGCGAAAACAAGGGCTAACGCCAGTTTCTCCAGCGGCATGTAGCATTCCTCGGGGCCTTTAAGTGTTCTGCTGATGAAATATATGGGGATCTGCTTCCCTTCCCGTTCTACCATCATGACTGCACTTATGGTTGTCTTCGAGGCGGACAAGTATAGGAGCAAGAGTTCCCCGGGCACTGGAGTGGCTAATGTTGGGAGCTTGCAGATGTAAGTTTTCATTTCTTGGAAGGCAGCCTCCGCTTCTGGGGTCCATTTGAACTTGTTCATTTGGAGGCAGTCCTTCAACACCTTCATGAAGGGGAGGGTCCTGTCGGCTACCTTTGATAAGAAACGGTTTAATGCTATCAATCTCCCGTTCAGTTGTTGAATGTCCTTCAGGGACCTGGGGGATCGCATTTCAGCCACAGCTTGAGTTTTTTCCGGGTTAGCTTTGATTCCTCCTTTAGTGACTACTACCCCCAGGAAACTCCCCTCCTCTACCCCAAAACAACATTTTCCAGGGTTTAACTTCATATTCACATCTTGCATAGTATTGAGAGTTTCAGCTATATCATCTATCATGGCCATCTCCGTCAAGATTTTGATAACAATGTCATCAACGTATACTTCTAGGTTCTTTCCCCGTTGTTCCCTGAACAGGGTGTTCAAGAATCTCTGATATGTGGCCCCAGCGTTTTTAAGACCGAAGGGCATCTTGGTAAAACAGAATGTCCCTTCGTCTGTGATGAAGGCGGTTTTCTCTTCGTCCTCTATTGACATCTGGATCTGGTGGTACCCCTTGTAGGCATCCAGGAAGCATTTCAGGGGGTACTGAGACAAAGAGTCTACCTGGACGTCTATTTCTGGGAGGGGATAGCAGTCCTTAGGACATGCTTTGTTTAGATCTTGGAAGTCAATGCACATCCTCCATCCCCCGTCTTTCTTCTGAACCATGACTGGATTGGCTTACAAGGTTTCTTGATTTTGACTCACAGAAACAAGAAGCTCAGAACAACTCATTCATTGAGCTTGGATTGAAGTTGTCATCTGTTAATGATGAGGTGTGTGTGTGTGTGTGTATATATTGTATAACCTCTCTTTATCTCTCTATATGCGTCTTTCTTCTTTCTTTCTCTAACTTTTATATATATATATATATGAGCAGGCTGCTGGAGCTTTGGTGGAGGAATTGAATAGGCTGAGTGCAGAAAACAAGAAGCTAACTGAGATGTTGACTGTCATGTGTGAGAACTACAATGCTTTGCAAAAACAGTTGGCTGATTACATGAACAAGAATCCGGCTAATTTGTCTGATAGCAACTCGAAGAAACGGAAGCTGGAACCCAATGAGAGGGGAGTTTCTGAAAGCAGTTCAAGTGATGAAGATTCTTGTAAGAAACCTATACAAGAACAACAACACATCAAGGCCAAGATTTCTCGGGTTTGTGTTCATACCGAAGCTTCAGATACCGGCCTCGTAAGTCCTCTTCATTGTTCATTCCATCTATTATAAATAATTATCTTAATTATCTCTTAATAAACTTTGCATGATTGTTGCATCTATCCTGAAAAGTTTCATAACGTGTCAAGTTGTGATTGAGTATCATGTTATCTAGACGTGATAGTATTTTTACATACCATAGAAATATGGGAAATATTCCAGTTTTTGGAAGCTTTTGGATTATAAGATGTTGACGATTATCTCAAGAAAGATACAATTAAGATCCTAATGCTTAGTAGTTCAAAGCTTTAGTTAAAGAACATATGTTACATATCATTTATGTTATATATTTGTTGTAAACAGTTGGTGAAGGATGGATATCAATGGAGGAAATATGGACAAAAGGTCACAAGAGACAACCCTTCTCCTAGAGCTTATTTCAAATGCTCTCATGCTCCAACATGCCCAGTAAAAAAGAAGGTGCAAAATTCTCCCCTAATGTCTTCATATACAAACATATGATATCGTTTTCGTAGCGAGTTCTAATTCATTTTCTATTTAATCTTGTTTCAATCAGGTTCAAAGAAGTGTTGACGATCAATCAATCTTGGTGGCAACTTATGAAGGAGAGCACAACCATCCAAACCAATCGAAACAAGAGCAAGCGAGTTCAGGCTTGAACCACCGGCCGGTTGCAACCACTACACTTGGTTCACTACCATGCTCAGCTTCACTCGGTTCATCTGGACCTACCATCACTCTAGACTTGACAACACCCCCCAAACCACCTACTATCCCTTGTGATGAAGCCAAGGTTGGTGGTAATAACCGAAGAATCGACACACCCGAGTTTCAAAAGTTTCTTGTAGATCAAATGGCTTCTTCTTTGACAAAAGACCCGAGCTTCAAAGCCGCAATAGCCGCGGCGATTTCGGGAAGAATGGCTCAACAAAATCAGGCACAAAAGTGGTAGGTAGGTAGCTAGCAAGTGTTGATGAGATCATGGATGGTGTAGATATCACATGTTAAAACTTAGGGTGAGAGGGGCACTCCCCTCTTAGGGGAGTCCCCTCTCTTACACACACCCAATCAGGTTATGCCACGTCAACTCCCCTCACACCCTCAATTTGATGGCGCCACTCCCCTCTTAACTCCCCTTGTTTTTTTATTCAAAAAAAAAAAAGAAATGTTTTGATTGGTTGAAAAAAGGCTGGCCCCCTCTCTCTCTCTCTCTCCTCTCTCTCATGCGGTAACTACACCCCGAGACCACTCACCGAATTCACTCACCACGGGGATGGCGGCGGTGTTCCCGCTCGGGGAATGGGGTCATCGATCCCCCTCCCCGCGAGTGCCCCGATCACCCTTAAAAGAAAACAAAGAAAGTGCTAGTGGTAGGAAGCTTCGATTTGATTGAGATTTTAGGAGGGAAAATTATACACAAGTTGTAATGGGTTGGTTTAACTTGTTATTACATCAAAACCAAAATAAATATTTAATATCTCACTTGGGGTCTTGGTAAGAGGGGTGAAATGATCAGAGTAGGAAGGGGGGCCCCTCCCCCGAGGTCTGTATGAGGAATATGAGGGCCTTGATCTGTCGTCCAACATTCTATCAAAAGTGGGTTTTCTGGAGTAAGGTGTACCTTTGTCAGGAGGCTTCGCAGCTGGGGCGATCCTCCGGGGTGTGACGTCCGTCTCCTTGGCTTTGTTGACTGTGTCTTTCCATCTGACAAAGGCTCTGACCCTGTCCATAAGATTGTCGAATGAGTGGGGGAACTCCTCCCCCAGTTTCTCACACAGCTGGGCATGCTTTAGCCCGTTTATGAAACTGCTAATCTTCATGACCTCCGGGACATCTTTGATGTTCATGCTCTCCTTGACGAACCTCTCCATATACTGATCTATTCGCTCGTTGTCCCTCTGCCTTATGTGGAGGATCTCGTTTGGATTCTTGACCACTTTCCTCTGCTGACCAAAGTTCCTGAGGAACTTCTCGCTTAACTCTTCATAACTATCGATTCCCCCCGGAGGGAGGCTGTTAAACCAGAGCCGGGCTCCCTCCGTCAAAGTTTGTACAAACATGTGGCACCATACAGGCATGGGCCATCGCCCAAGTTGTCCTGCTCCCCTGAAGGCATGGAGATGATCTTCAGGGTCTCTTGTCCCGTCATAGCGGTCGAAGTTTGGGGGTTACTTGGTTTTAGGGGGCATTGGTGCTTCTGCGATCCTTCGTGTGAACTTTGAGACCTCGGCTAAATCCCGTGGCAGATATGGTTGATCCAGACCATCATCGTTTTGGTCATCCTTTTCCTTTCCCTTTTTCTTTGGCTTCTTTCCCGTGATGAGGTTTTCCCTTTCTTCTGAAGACATTTGTCTAAGGGCAGTCATGAACGTCTCCAGTGGGTCACTACTGTTGCCTTTACTTTGAAGGTCTGGTCCCTCTTGGTTGGAAGGTGTGTCAAAGGACAGTCGAGCCCTAAGGCTGTTGAGCTTTTCTTGCCTCTCTAAATCTTCGAGACATTTTGTCAACCTTTCTCTATGCATGGCCACAAAATCTAGGGTAATGTGCTCCGTTCCTCCCGGGTTTTCCACCAGGTTCTCGTTACCTTCTTCATGAGTTATGTCCTCTATTGTGACTCTATCCACTTCATTCTGTGTTGCCTGAGTGACACGTGAGTTGGGTGGAGTTGCCATGTTACTGCTGATGAGATGAGCTACTCTTAACGGCGGAGTTCGATGTGGGAACACCGGGCAGGCTGATGTCCCACGGATGGCGCCAATGTCGAATACCCAAATTCCGGTTGACGTTAGATGGATCTTCGCTGACGTCAAGAGTCTTCACCTTAGCTACTGCAAAAGAACAAACCGTTAGCCTCACCACGGAGGGCCCCGAAGGGGGGATCCGTGACCAAGCTCCGGCGTGAGAATAAGTAAACTTGCCGGAAGAATTGAGGAGCTTTACCCCGATGAGTATGATCACCGGGATGTTTCCCCAAAGGTGTGAATCTAATAAATGTGATACTTGTAGTAAATTTGTGGGAATGATGGTCGGAATTTAATGTGAGAGTAGTAAATGTGAAGGTAGTAAATAAGATACCTGAGTTGTCCCCCTGATCATCCCTTTTGCATCCTTATATAATCACCAGGCCTTATCCTTCTCATGAGATATTTTTACGAGACGATCCAACGGGTTTTGACGGTCTTCGGGGGGCTCAGACACGTGTCTGACCCCCAACGGTGAGATTGTAGCCTCATTTAATGTTTCCGGCGAAGAGGTACAGTTCCAGCAAGAGATCCTCTGCTAATCAAGCATTAAATGTTGCATGTCTTCGCTGGTCCTTTTTCCCGCTCATAACGGTAACCTTAGTGGGCAAGGTATATCCTTGTTGGGCTTTTCCTGTTGGGCCTGTACGATGATGGCCCAAAGCGGGTAAATGGGGCTTCCCATTGGGGACTTAAGAGGGGAGTTGACATGGAATAACCCGATTGGTTGTAGCTAAGTGGGGAATACTCCCCACGTGGGGAGCACCCCGTTCACCCAAACTGTGTGGTACCATGTTCATTTGTACTGCTTGTAAAATGTATTGTATGTATATGTTGTACAACTTGTGGGCAACATTTCATTCACACTTGCACAAATATGTTTCTTCAACATTACCCATATAAAAACTAAGCAATAAGGATTTAAAAACACCACCAAACAATTTCATGTAATCAACTCATAAGCATACTATGAAAATATACAAAAAAAACTGAATTATTAAAATACAAAAAAGAAAAGGCATGTTAACATCTTCCTACACCTAAATCACCTCATGCTTTTTATACATCGACTGAAACACATTTTTTTTAAAACAAACTAAACCTAGCCGCAGAAACATAATCTGCCGTTTAAGAAATCGAATACCTCTGTTTCCTTGACGATGAACTCGAAGACTTAGAATGCGAACTACCAGACGTCCCGGTGCTCTTGCTCTCTCCGTGCCGCTGACCCATCCCCACTACCCAAAACCTATCGAAAAACCTCCGTGAACTCGATGGCAGCAACCGCATGCTACCACCACTCGACACCTCCTTCACATCCCCATCACTAAACCTCATCCGTGAAGGTGTTCTTAACGACTTAGAACGCAGCGGCATTTTAATCTCCCAGTCTTGTTCCTGCGCCCGGTTGGCACGTGCTGCCTCTTTGATCGCAGCAGTGGCTCGAACCTGCTCATGGAACAGGATCTGCACCACCATTCGCAGCGGAAGCCGATCGTTCTGTGCTGCGTGTATGGACGCATGTGCTGACAACTTTTTCACATCAATTAACTCACAAACGTTCTTCTTTTCGACTTTAGTTAACGTCGGGTGTTCTATCAAGTAAACGTCAACAGCGCCATAGATTCCATCATGTACCGGTCTAGCAGCATCAGGGATTGACCGTGATAACGCTGTGAAAACAGTGTGGGAGAGGTTCCGATCACTTGCAACTTCTGCAAGGTAACCATCGATCAAACGACCGATGGTTTTGCACCGCTGTGGACTAATCAAACCGACATCATTCTTCTCATCTTCTTCACTACTCTTACGACTAAAACACAGATCCACAAGCTCCTGCACAAGTTCAACATCGTAAACCGTTCGAGCATCTTCAGCCGGAATCAACAAATCACGAACCGACGCTTCATCGAGCTTCAAACCAATATCTCTAATCAAATCCTTACATAACAACCGATCAACCCCGACCAATACCGACACCTTAAGCAGTTTCAGTAAAAAACTACACGAACAATCAACTCCTTTATCATGTGTTAACAAGCTTATAACCGCTTCAATCAACGATTTATACTTCTCAACACGATCATCACATTCAAATCGATCGTTACAATCCGGTAACCACCGGACACAATACATCTTCAACGCCTCACCAATCACGCCACCTTCAACTCGTTTCTTGGCAATCACAGCAAACATTACACGCTTATAAACATCAACATCCAGTTCACACAGATCTTCAATCCACCAATCCTTCGGAACCGATCCAATCTCCACCTCCTGCACCTTATCAACCGCTTCGAGTTTACGATTATACGTATACGACCAGTTAACACACGCCGGATCTACAGCGGTTTTCAAAACAACTGATTGTATGCATTTACTCGTGATCTCGAGATCTTCGGAATGTTCCGGAAGAGCTGTGGTAGTTTGCAGTGCGATAATGGAGTCCTTCCAGCTACTGAGAATACTCGAATTGAAAAACACGTCAATTTTGAATATTAAGTTTCCTCTTTCGATATCCTCCGTCATCTCTAGATACTCCACCGCACAACGGACGGCCACGACGTTGTACGGACTGATGGAAACCGTCATTCCGTAACAGAATTTTGCACAGATCTCGAAAATTTTAGGTCCTCCAGGAAACTGGATGAGATGAACGTCGTTAGAGTTATCTTCGGTTGCGGTTAACGCTAGCCTCTGTAATCTGTTGCTTTTAGAAAGAAGCGGAAACTACAGCAAAAAAAACTAAATAGTTTAGTAGAACGAAAATAATTCAAAAGAAATTTTGTTTCAGGAATCAGTTCAATAGTTGATGATTACCTTGTGAAGATGAAATTTGATATTATCAACTATGACGGTGAAGTCCGTCACCAGATCAGATGAAACGCACCTGAAATTGTAAACAAATTTAGAGTCGGAATTAGATAATGAAGTGTTGTGTGATTGTGATGTGATACCTGACGGTATATGAATCGTAATCGGAATGAAATGCATCAGGTTTGGAACCGAGCTTCATGAACTTCATGGTGTTTGGGTGGAGTGGAGTGAGGAGAGGTGAGGTGGTGGTTAAAGAGGTGGTGGAACGGTGTAGTTATGGTGTCATTGATGATGCAATTACGTCTGACTGAATTATACAACCACCCACACACGATAACGCGCCGCCGTCCTACTATCTGCAGCAGCAGCAGCTATGGTTCTTTAATTTACTTGTCCCCTCTGAATTTACATTTCATTTTATTTCATTTCAATAAATATGGAAATTTAGAAATAGTTGGTAGATGAACAAGAAGAATTTGTAGATTATAGTAAAACGTGTTGTGTGAGAATTATTTATATAATTTAATGTTGTACTATTTCATTGCCTTTTATAAATAAGTTTTAAAAATTTGTTATTTAATTAAGAAAAATATACTAGCCAAATGAGGAAGGTTCCGTATTCGTTCATTAGTGGCGGATTCAATATTTTTTTCTACCGGGTTCCTTTCGGTAGATTTTTCACTAATTCTCACAATTTTCTTTTCCAAACCGTATAAGGTTTTTTTCCGAACAAAGGCGGAACAAAGGCGGTTCCTGGGAACCCCCAAAAACCCCTAGATCCGTCAGTGTCGTTCATATAACATGACCTTAACATTCTTACGTTGATTATACACCATTAGTTCTCTATCAAGAAGAGGTTCCATTACTTGCTCATGTGGAAAGGTTCCCGAAGTAGTAACTCTAAGGTGGCTCGATACATTTGGTAACATATTTCGATGACGTGACGGATCTAGAAAAACATTATAGGGGCAATATTTCAAAAAAAAAGGGTAAAGAAATAAAAAAAATGTCAAATTTTTTCAAAATTTACACTACCACCGGAGCGTCAAGGGGTAACAGAAGCTACCCCTATTATAAAGCTAGGTCCACCAATACAATGGTGCCAAATCCCTTGGGCCAAGGCTACTTGGATACCTTGTTGTTGGAATTCATACACTCAACATACCCTCGTTATTTCCAAAGAAATTTCAAAATAAGTAATTCCAAGTAGTTTTCGTTTCTCTTATAATATATATTTTTGCCATTAAAAACCGGATTACACATCGTTAGTTTGGAAAATCATCTAAGATTCATACAAGCTAACATTTTTTTGCCGTGTTTAATATCATATAACACAAACTTAACATCTCTAAGTTGTTTATACATTTATAAATGTAAAAAAAAATACTAGTATAGTGTGATTTCATACATGACATCTAACATGGTTTATAAGTTTTCTCGTGTTTTGAATTCTTGTAACAAAACCTTAAAATCTCTGATTATACTACAATTTTTCAGTAAAGTTATCTTATGTTTAGCTTTTTCATACATAAGAGATACCGAGAAGAATAAATGCACTTTTCACTGTCATATTAAAATATAGGAGAAAGAAAATATGACGTTAATAATTGAGAAAATGAAAGCCTAGAATTGAAGTCAGTCATGACCCATGTGTTAAACAACGATTGATTTCCGAAGAGGGCCTGGCTGGGTGGGTGGTGACGTTGCATTGCTGCTGATAAATAGCCACTCTAAAATCCATAATGGCCATTGTCTTTTTCAAAGTATTTGCTGCTATATAGCCTCTATGTGCCCATCTGTTTTCCATTATGTGTCATTTTTTTTTTTTTTTGAGTAAACTGCAATTTTACCCCTGAGGTTAGTGGTCATTGACATGTCTACCCCCTAAGGAAATAATTGCATTTTTATCCCCCACTGTTTGGGGTTATGTCGCATGTTTACCCCCTGACCATTTCAACGTTATTGTTACCGTTAGTTTGTAGTGAAAAGTCCAAACTACCCTTCATCTTCCCCATTAATAGCTTGAAACCTGCCCTAAATGCTATCGTTCTTCAATCGACCCCCAATCCAAGCTTCAATCCCTCAATTCACTGCCGTCAATCCCTCAATTCACTGCCCTCGATTCTCTGCCCTCTAATCACTGCCCTGAACATGTCGTCATCTTCGTCGTCTGTGCTTCGATTCAAGGGCAAAACTCAACATTCAGACATCATATGTTCATGTGGTGCGAAAACAGTGGTGAAACAATCAGAATCGACAGCTAATCCTGGTCGTTGGTATATTCGATGTGTAAGTTTCTTCTGTTTTATGCTTATTGAATCTTAACTTTGTTGGAAAGTCTTGCTTATGATGTCCGATAATAGTTTGGAGGATGTGGATTCCTAAGATGGACTGACTGTAACAACTCTCACTAAAACTATTATTTATTATTATATTTAGTTCAATAGGAAACCCTAATTGAGACACCCAAGTGATTCTGCACAAACCCTAAAATTTTCAGAATCATCAGAATCAGGATCAGGGCCCCTAAAACTCAGGGGGGTAAAACCCTAGTTACGATTATCTAAATAATTTGCTGTCAAAAATGAATTTTACGAATCCGTCAAGTCAGCAAGCCTAGTCAAGGACGTGGCTACCCTATGGTAAATAGGTGTCCTTCGCGTCACGCGAAGCCCAAGGGGTACCCTTCGCGTCACGCGAAGGGGTCAAAATTTACCTATAAATAGTAGGCATTGGGACTTGATTTCTGGAGTTAAAACGACGAACAAATTCGCTATATACACTGAAATACGTTCTGTTTACTATTAAAACACACACGATCACAAATCGTTGCCGCAAAACAGGGTAATAACTCAATCGCTGCTACGATTCATTGTCCGATCGATTAAACTATCCAATGGATGTTTAAGTGCTGCCCACATTAGGGTTATGCTTTGTCATTCGTCGTTAATTCGATGGATGTTTAAGTATCGCACTTTGTCATTCGTTGTGAGGGTTGATCTCGTGAGTTATCGTAAATGCTGTATTGATTACTAACCCAGTTTTGTGTGCATTGTAATTTAAATTAGGTTAACAAGGCTAATCAATAGACTAGACTCTGTCCGTGTTAAATCTGCAATGTGAGTCATTCTCTTTTATTCAAAGTGTTTTATAAATATTTTCAAAGTTATAATTACAGTGATTAAGTATATGTAGTCACCAAATTACAGCCGGTATGTGGGGTTGTTTATACATTACTTTATAATCGTAACCATTGGGGCAGCCAATGGGGGATATGACCACAGTCACAGAAACGAGTCTAGTGACAAATACTGTGGGTAGTTGGTTGATATCTGAAACATTGTAATCTCTCTTAATACTGTAAATTATAACAAATGTGTCGTTTTAATAAATAGAATGATTCACCAGTATTTTCCGCTGACAAAACCTTTTTCAAACATGTTTCAGGTGATCTGTTGTGATTCAGGAAAAGTGCAGTGAAGCACTTCAAGCTTAAGAAAGTGGCTCATTATAAAATAAAGAAATCATGTTTTGTAACCTAAAGATTTCTTCGTGAAATCTTATTATTGTAAATTACCAGGGTTTTATCCCAAGATTGTGAAATAAAATAATCGGGAAAATTTTAGCTTTAAAAAGATCCTGATGATAAACTTCCGCTGTTAAACTCAATTAAATAAAGGTGGTATCAGAGCCACTGAGTTAAGCTAATTAAGTATTTAAAAATACTTATTTTTTCCTGATTACTATTATGTGATTATGTGTTTTATTAACTGACTATTTGTTAGTTACAGTATGGGTAAGATAAACCTTTCAAACATCTATCTTAAATTAGATATGTCATCAAATGAGAAGGGAAGTTCATCCCAAACTCCTGAAGAAGGAATATTTGTTCGAAAAGCCCAATACGAGGAACCACTTTCTCCTGATAAAAGAAGTTTGATTATTAGAAAAAGTCAGGAGAAATTAAAGAAAGTTAAAAAGGAAACCAAGGAATTAATCCGTAAATCACCATGGGAAGACAATTTAGATGAAAAATGGGCGGATCTTTATATGTTAGCCACTGTAGCAGTAAATGCTAATCTTTAGAATACCATGACTCCGTATTAGCAACTTACAAGCCAGAAATATCATCTAGTAAATAAATAAAATTACAATAAAATTTAGTATGTTTAAATTTTTCCTTTGTATTAAATTAATCATAGAATATGCAATAATATTTGAGGTTTATCTGTAAAATTTGTTATGAAATTTTAATTTATTATTTTTACATATATGTTAAACAGCATGAATGAGTTATCTGGAGCCCTAGAGAATCTCAACCTTTACCCTGTAAACATAGAAATTTCTAAAAAGTTTACTGGGTACTTTGCTGAATTGGAACAACCTATAGAATTCAACGCTCCACCTCTGGAAAACCCAAAACCTAAGAAAAGAAAGAGATTCGTATGGGAGAGGCATGAATGAGTTATCTGGAGCCCTAGAGAATCTCAACCTTTACCCTGTAAACATAGAAATTTCTAAAAAGTTTACTGGGTACTTTGCTGAATTGGAACAACCTATAGAATTCAACGCTCCACCTCTGGAAAACCCAAAACCTAAGAAAAGAAAGAGATTCGTATGGGGGAGGCGTGTACATAAGAGAAAGCCAGCTAAGAGACTTCCTAAAATAAACAATCCCTTAGAAAAAAGAAAAGAAATTGAAATCGGGGAAAGTTCTAGACAGCAGGAATTGGAGACTGAAGTCAAGGAAGATTCTAGGCAAATGGGAATACAGTTTGAGGAATATTCTAAGGAAATAGAAATGGAGGTTGGAAAAGGTTCTAGACAAACTCAGATGGAAATTGGAGAAAGCTCTAAACAAACCCAGGAAATGACATTTCAGGAAGAAATAGATTTTATATTGACAAGCTGTGATACTTTTAAGCCTGTCAATGAAAATGTTTTTACTCATCCTATTGAAACCCAAATTCCAATGAATTTAGAACCGGCAATCCCAGAACCAATAATCCACACCCAACCTTTAGGTATGGACGAATGGTGGACTAATGATTGGCAATTTCAAAACCTTATCAACAGTCCCTATACGTTTTTCCCTCAGTTCGATCCAGAACCTCTACCAAATCCACCGATGAGTAACGAGAATATCGCTGAACTCCGCCATTTTGGTGAAGAGCTGATGGATGCTGGGAATAGGATCCGAGAGATAGGAGGACAAATTTCATGGAATATGATGAGAGGGAACATCGTTATTAAAGATGCAAGTTGACGAAGGAGAAATAGGTTATGAGTCTGTATTTGTATAATAACGGTAATATTAATAAAAATCAGTATGTGTAAAATAAACAATAAAACGGTTGTATATGGAAGCATAATATAATCTATAAAACAAATGGAAATTTTAGAAAATTTACAACTTTGTTTGTATATTTGTTTACGTGATTATGTGCAATTAATTGTGACATTGGATTGTTTCTTATTTTATACTAATTATTTATCTATAAATTAATTATCAGATGGCAAACATTGGTAATGAACCAGTAAATGAAGTAAATCAATCTAAGAAAAATCGGGAAGAACAATTGTTAAATAGACAAGATATCGTGGCTCAAGGAATAGCCAATGCTATTCCAGCAATCGTTGCTGCTGTCCAGAAACCTGTTAAACCTCAATCAATCATTCCTAGTAAACGTACTCAAGGCGACAATTTTAGTAATAGTATAAACGGAGGAGGCAATCATATTAATAATAACAATAATGATCTGCAAGCCCCAATTTTCAAGAAAATGAAAGTTGCAACGCCTGGTTGCACTTACAAAGAATTCCTTGCCTGTAAACCAATTGAGTTTGCAGGTAACGAAGGGGCTATTGCAGCACTGCGTTGGTTAGAAAAAACTGAGGCAGTGATCACTATAAGTAAATGTGCTAAGGAAGATCAAGTTATGTATGCGTCAAATCTTTTTAAAGAAGGGGCGCTAGAATGGTGGAACACTGTGATACAAGCTAAAAGAAAGATCGAGGCATATGCCATGAAATGGGAAGAATTTAAGAATCTTGTAGAAAGAAAATTCTGTCCCGAGTATGAAAAAGATCAAATGGCAAATAAGTTTCTAAATCATTGAATGCTGGGTGTAGATTGTCGCGGTTATACTTCGACATTCTTCGAATATGCTAGAGTGGTACCAACGCTGGCTTCGCCAGAACCAGTACTCATTTCTCGCTATATTTGGGGATTAATTAGCGAAATCCGCAATATCGTTAAAGTTGCGAGACCTCGCACTATTGACGATGCCGTAGAACTAGCTAACACCCTAACTGACGAACTGGTATGCACAAGAGATGAAAATAGGAAGAAAGAACTGGCTCAGAAAATTACCCAAGGATTTCGGGTGGGTAATAATAGTAACTTCAAGAAAAGAGGAACAGGGCAATCCTCAACTCCTCAGTTCTGCAGGAATTGCAAAAAGAAACATTATGGAAGATGTAATGTAATCTGCAACTTTTGCAAAACTGTAGGACATCATGAAGAAAACTTCAGAAGGAAAACCATAACCTGCTTCAACTGTGGAGAAAAGGGGCATTTTAAAACAGAATGTCCTAAATTGGTCAAACCAGCAGACAACAAAACCAAGGCAACTGACGGAGCTACTAAGAAGAATGTCAGAGCATTCTAGCTGACCACCCAAGAAGCAGAACTTATTCCAGATGTGATAGCTGGTACGTTCTTAGTTCACAACGTTTACGCAAAAGTATTATTTGACTCTGGTGCAAACCAAAGTTTTATAAATACTTTATTCTGTCAAGCTCTTAAGTTACCTTTAACCAACATTAGGCAGATTTTTACAGTCGAAACTGTAGATGGGAATTCAGTTAAAATAGATCAGGTTTTGCAAAAAGTAGAAATAGAACTTTCAGGTCATAAATTTTCTGCAAATCTGTTACCTATGAAATTAGCTGAATTCGATGTTGTGTTAGGAATGGATTGGTTAATAGCCAACCATGCTCAAATCATTTGTGATAAAAATTCTATAGAAATTCAGGCACCTACTGGAGAAGTGATTATGATTACAGGAAATAAACCACGTAAGTCCATGAAGTTCATATCAGTAATGAAAGTTGCTAGTTATGAACGAAAGCAAGGAATAGTATATATGATTTCAGTAATCATCAGTACTAAGGGTAAAGAACTTAAGGAGATCCCTGTAGTCTCAGAATACCCAGATGTATTCCCAGAAGAGTTACCAGGGTTACCACCAGATAGGGAAGTAGAGTTTAGGATTCATCTAATTCCAAGAACTATGCCGATAGCCAAGGCACCTTATCGGTTAGCTCCCACAGAAATGTTTGAACTGAAAAAGCAATTAGATGAATTATTAATTAAAGATTTCATACAACCTAGTTCATCCCCGTGGGGAACACCAGTGTTGTTTGTTAACAAAAAGGATGGTTCGATGAGAATGTGTATTGATTATAGAGAATTGAATAAGGTTACAATTAAGAATCGATACTCATTACTTAGGATTGATGATCTTTTTGATCAACTTCAAGGAGCTAGATATTTTTCTAAAATTGACTTACGCTTCGGATATCATCAGTTGAAAGTGCAAGAAGAAGACATACCTAAAACTGCTTTTAGAACTAGGTATGGTCATTACGAGTTTACAGTCATGCCCTTCGGGGTTAACGAATGCACCTGCAGCATTCATGGACATGATGAATAGAATATGTAAACCATACTTGGATAAATTTGTAATTGTCTTCATCGACGATATACTTATTTATTCCAAAAGTCAGAACGAGCATTGTGAGCACTTGCATGCACTCTTAACTTTGTTAAGAAAAGAAAAGCTTTACGCCAAATTCTCGAAATGTGAATTTTGGTTACAAGAAGTGCAATTTTTAGGACACATGGTGAATCACGAAGGTATTCATGTAGATCCTGCTAAGATAGAGGCAATTACCAAATGGAAGGTTCCACAATCTGCAATGGAAATTAGAAGTTTTATAGGTTTAGCTGGATATTATAGACGATTTATTAAGGATTTTTCTAAGATAGTTGTACCTTTAACTAAGCTAACCTGTAAAGCAGTTAAGTTTGAATGGGGACCTAAACAAGAAGAAGCCTTTAGGATCTTGAAACAGAAATTAACCAATGCTCCAATCTTAGCATTACCAGAAGGAACTGAAGATTTTGAAGTATACTGTGATGCTTCAAAACTGGGAATTGGATGTGTGCTAATGCAACGCAAGAAGGTAATTGCGTATGCCTCAAGACAGTTGAAAAAGCACGAGGAAAATTATACAACTCATGATTTAGAATTAGGAGCCATAATTTTTGCCCTGAAAATCTGGAGACATTATCTATACGGAAGTAAATTTACTGTCTATACAGATCATAAAAGTTTAAGATATATATTTGGGCAAAAAGAGTTAAATATGAGGCAAAGAAGATGGATGGAAATCCTAAGTGACTACGACTGTGATATTCAGTATCACGAAGGAAAGTAAAATGTAGTTGCAGATGCCTTAAGTCGTAAGTACCATGAGAAACAACGACGAGTTTGTGCTCTTAGGTTAAATCTACAGTTAGATTTAATGGAACAATTGAAGAATGTTCAAGAAACAGCAATCAAGGATGATGCTGAAGGAATGAAGGGACAAATAAAAGAATTAGAACAAGGAGTTGATGGAATTTGGAGATTCCACAAAAGCAGAATTTGGGTACCTAAGCAGGGAGAATTAAGAAATAAGATTTTAGAAGAAGCCCATAAGTCTAGGTATACCATGCATCCAGGAAATAATAAGATGTACCAAGATTTAAGAAATAATTTCTGGTGGAGAGGAATGAAAAAGGATATAGCTCGATATGTTTCTAAGTGTCTTACTTGTTCACAAGTAAAGGCCGAACATCAGAAACCTTCAGGTCTACTACAACAGTTAGAAATGCCTGTATGGAAATGGGAACTCATAACAATGGATTTTGTTACTAAGTTACCCAAAACCAGAAAAGGTAATGATGCGATTTGGGTCATTGTGGATCGATTAACTAAATCTGCTCACTTTTTACCTATGAAAGAAACCTTTAGCATGGAAAGATTGGCAAAGTTGTATGTAGATGAAGTCGTATCTTTACATGGAGTTTCACTCTCCATTGTATCAGATAGAGATAGTCGTTTCACTTCTCATTTCTGGAAAAGTTTCCAAGAAGCTATGGGAACTCGACTAAATTTAAGCACTGCATATCATCCTCAAACAGATGGGCAAAGTGAAAGGACGATCCAAACTCTAGAAGACATGCTCCGAGCATGTGTAATAGATTTTGGTGGAAATTGGGACGATCACTTACCTTTGATCGAATTCTCCTATAACAATAGTTATCATTCGAGCATTGAAACTGCCCCATTTGAAGCACTGTATGGAATAAAGTGCAGAACTCCAGTTTGTTGGGTAGAAATAAGAGAAAGTCAATTGTCAGGTCCCGAGATAATGCAAGAAACTACTGATAAGATTACTCAAATCAAGGAAAGGCTGAAGACTGCTCGAGATCGTCAAAAGAGTTATGCAGACAATAGATGCAAGCCGTTAGAATTCCAAGTTGGAGACAGAGTACTATTAAAAGTTTCTCCTTGGAAAGGAGTTGTTAGATTCGGTAAGAAAGGAAAGCTAAGTCCAAGATACGTAGGACCCTTTCCAGTGATTCAACGTATAGGACCAGTTGCTTATCGTTTACAACTACCAGAAGAGTTAGCTGGAGTACATGATGTATTTCATGTATCCAATCTCAAGAAATGTCTATCAGACGAATCTTTGGTAGTACCTCTCCAAGATATAGAGGTAAACGAAAAGTTAAAATTTGTTGAGAAACCTCTTCAGATAGAAGACAGAAAAGTGAAGTTTCTCAAGCACAAACGACTAGTGTTAGTTAAAGTAAAGTGGGATTCAAAGAGAGGACCCGAATAAACTTGGGAACTGGAATCAGAAATGAAGCGAAAGTATCCTCAATTATTCCAGTAAATCTCGAGGACGAGATTTTTATTAAGGTGGGGAGAATATAACAACTCTCACTAAAACTATTATTTATTATTATATTTAGTTCAATAGGAAACCCTAATTGAGACACCCAAGTGATTCTGCACAAACCCTAAAATTTTCAGAATCATCAGAATCAGGATCAGGGCCCCTAAAACTCAGGGGGGTAAAACCCTAGTTACGATTATCTAAATAATTTGCTGTCAAAAATGAATTTTACGAATCCGTCAAGTCAGCAAGCCTAGTCAAGGACGTGGCTACCCTATGGTAAATAGGTGTCCTTCGCGTCACGCGAAGCCCATGGGGGTACCCTTCGCGTCACGCGAAGGGGTCAAAATTTACCTATAAATAGTAGGCATTGGGACTTGATTTCTGGAGTTAAAACGACGAACAAATTCGCTATATACACTGAAATACGTTCTGTTTACTATTAAAACACACACGATCACAAATCGTTGCCGCAAAACAGGGTAATAACTCAATCGCTGCTACGATTCATTGTCCGATCGATTAAACTATCCAATGGATGTTTAAGTGCTGCCCACATTAGGGTTATGCTTTGTCATTCGTCGTTAATTCGATGGATGTTTAAGTATCGCACTTTGTCATTCGTTGTGAGGGTTGATCTCGTGAGTTATCGTAAATGCTGTATTGATTACTAACCCAGTTTTGTGTGCATTGTAATTTAAATTAGGTTAACAAGGCTAATCAATAGACTAGACTCTGTCCATGTTAAATCTGCAATGTGAGTCATTCTCTTTTATTCAAAGTGTTTTATAAATATTTTCAAAGTTATAATTACAGTGATTAAGTATATGTAGTCACCAAATTACAGCCGGTATGTGGGGTTGTGTATACGTTACTTTATAATCGTCACCATTGGGGCAGCCAATGGGGGGATATGACCACAGTCACAGAAACGAGTCTAGTGACAAATACTGTGGGTAGTTGGTTGATATCTGAAACATTGTAATCTCTCTTAATACTGTAAATTATAACAAATGTGTCACTTTAATAAATAGAATGATTCACCAGTGTTTTCCGCTGACAAAACCTTTTTCAAACATATTTCAGGTGATCTGTTGTGATTCAGGAAAAGTGCAGTGAAGCACTCCAAGCTTAAGAAAGTGGCTCATTATAAAATAAAGAAATCATGTTTTGTAACCTAAAGATTTCTTCGTGAAATCTTATTATTGTAAATTACCAGGGTTTTATCCCAAGATTGTGAAATAAAATAATCGGGAAAATTTTAGCTTTAAAAAGATCCTGATGATAAACTTCCGCTGTTAAACTCAATTAAATAAATACCACGGGATTTCTGCCCTGCGGCTCCTGAAACGGGTCAAACCGGGTCAGGGGCCGTGACACTGACAAAGGTGAAGAACAGGGATGTCCGTTTTGCGGAGAGGTAATGCCTAGTTTAATTGATGAGTTGGCTAAGTGCAAAGAACAGTTGGGTCGGTACAAGAATGGAGATGTGTATAAACTGAAGATGTACTTTGTGATTACTTGGGTGTTGATTGTTCTACTGTTTTTGGTTAAGTAGTATAATGTGGACAAATTGGATTTGGTTGTGTATTTTGACTGTCTTTTCAAGTTCTTATTATATGTTTGTTTTGGTAGCCTGCTTGTAATTCTGTAGGTAAGGATGTTGAGAATGAGAAAGATGTTGGTAAGGATGAAGACAAAGATGTTGGTAAGGATGAAGACGTCGTTGCATCCGAAGAACCAGACAGTTATGTCTACTTTGAGGATCAACAGTCTGAGATACTCAGACCTTACATGGAGCAAGAAACTGATTATGAAAAGATATTCGGAGATCCGACAAAGGATTATGACCCTGAAGTGCTGGAACATGCATGGGATTACACATATTGGGATGAAGATGATGATTGGTACTTTGACCCATATGAAGGGGAGCATGGTTCTGATTCGGATGATGATTACACATTGTTTGGTTTTAAGTTTGTATGTTGGACCTCTTATTTGTACTAAATGTTGCAATGTAATCTAATCGAATCACTTTCCGCCTCTTATTTGTACTAAAGCAGCCAAACATAAAGATTCTAAACCAAAATGCAGCCATATTTGTATAGAACCCAAAATACAAACTTGACAAACCATACAACCAAAATGCAGCCATATTTGTATAGAACCCAAAATACAAACTTGACAAACCATACATAAAGGTAGAAACCAAACATTGTCTTGAACAAAGTTGACAAACCTAACATTGTCTTGAACAAACCAAACATAAAGGTACAAACCAAACATTGTCTTGAACAAAGTTGACAAACCTCACAAACATAGTCTAAACTTACAAACCATCCATCACTCATCAAGATTGTAAACTGGTGCACCTTGAGTGGCAGTGTGTGATTCCTGTGAAGCAATGGATTGTTCAACCCCTTGTCCTTTGCAGCTCCTGACATTGTGACCCATATTCTCACATTTACCACACTTGATGCTACTACCCTTTCTGGTCATTTTACCTCCTTTGTTGAACTCCTGCTCAAGCTCTTTTTCACCATATGCCTTCTTTCTTTTCTTCTTTGGCCTTCCAACTTGTGTATGATGCTTTGGTGGGATGAGTGTTGTTGGACACTCTGAAGGAGTCCACATCTCCGGCCCGTTGATTGGCTCTATGACATTGTAATAAACTTTCTTCCATGTTGACAACCAATACACTTCATCCACCCAGTCTTCTGGTATGCCAACATCAATGCTATTCCTTGACATATCCCATATGGCTGCAACTGCATGTTTGCAAGGCATCCCTGTCAAATCCCACTTCCTGCATGCACAAGTTTTATGTTTAACATTCACAACACACTGTGATCTCAGACCTGTGACTTGATACTTGTCCGAATCAACCATTAAAACAGACATTTCAGCAGCCTGTTTCTTGATCTCATCGAAGACCTCAGTGGCATGAGGAGTCAGTAGCCTCATACACTTTGCTTGTAATTTCTTGACATTCATTATCCTCTTGGTCATGTACTCCTGAATGAATTCTAGGAATGTGATAATCGGCTTGTCCCTTCCTCCTACGATTTGTCTGTTAAAAACCTCACATATGTTGTTCAGCAACATATCACATTTAGCTCTTCCAGAAAAATATGTTCTTGACCAAGCGGTGAATGGGATCTCATTCAGCCAGTCATACATAGCTCGTTCTGTTGTCTTAATTTCTTCCATAGCTTTGTTAAAGTATGGAATAGATGTCTTCCTTCCGGCTGACCAAAGCAAATTCTTGTAAAGATCTCCACGCCACTTGGATTTCATGTTCTCATGAATGTGCCTCAAACAAAATTTGTGCTCAACATTAGGAAAACACTTGGATTTCATGTTCTCATGAATGTGCCTCAAACAAAATCTTTGCTCAGCATTAGGAAAAACAGCTAGCATTGCAGGAATCAGACCCTGTGATACAAAATGCAATTAATGACAATATTTTTGCAAGGTTTTAATTAACACTTAAGAACTTATTACCTTTTTTATGTCACTGATGAAGGTGAAACAAGAGTTAGCCGTACACCCTAGGTCATCTCTCAACAGTTGTAAAAACCATTTCCAGGTTTGTGTTGTTCTGCCTCAACAAGGGCATAACAAACTGGATATATGCTATTGTTCCCATCAATACCAACAGCACTCAAGATCTGTCCAGGAAATGGACCTTTCATGAAACAACCATCCACACCCAGCAATGGTCTTCCAATCATCTTAAATCCTCTCATCATAGAGGCAAAACAAAAATAAACCCTTCGAAACTGCCTCGTGGGACTAGCTGAGTTCCCACATGGCTCCACATCAATTTTAATTGTACTACCTGGGTTGGCTTTTAGAAGTTCATCATAGTATGACCTTAGCAGACCATACTGTTCTTGGTAATCACCATAGATCTTCGTAGTTGCTATCCTCTTGGCTCTGAAGACCTTATGTAGTGATATTTCAAGTTGATGCTTCCGAAGCAGTTGACTTTGGATTGCTTGAATTGGCATGTCTGGATTGCTTTCAATCATAGGTTGGATCTCTCTGGCAATCGAACTCATTGTGTACAAAGAAACAGCCCTTGTTGTCAAACAATTGTGTTGATTATGAATGGTCTTCACACACCACTTATCCTTATCTGTGTTCCTTGAGATGTGAACTGCCCAAGGACATGTGGGCTTGGTATGCCTTTTAAGGTGCTTATATTTTTGCCCTACTTTGGTGCATTTACTATTTTGCCCCTCCTCTCCCTTTTTTTTACATGACCAAGTAGTGGTGGATTGCTTCCAAAACATACTACCCTATACCTTAACAATTCATTTTTTAGAATAAACACATCCTTCCTTGCCTTAAGAGCATAATCTTTCACCATCTGATTCATCTTTTTCTTGTCATCAATAAGCTGACCAATATAGAATGGCAGATCATTTGGACCTTTTGAAGCACTCTTGTTTCTCCTCCTTATCTTCCTGGCAACCTTATCTCTAAGGGTTGAATTGTCATCCGATCCACTTTCAAAATCCTCCAGGTCAACAGGCACATGACCTTCTTCGCTTCTGTCATCATCATCATCCCCATCACTTGAACCATCCAGCTCTTCCCTAGTAAAATCAACATTAGCCCTGAACCTCTGCATATCCACCTCTATTTCATAAACCAAATTATCTTCCTCAACATACTCATAATCATGATCACTTCCTTTACTCTCTTCTTCATCTTCATTCATACTATAATTCTGATTATTTATTGTAAATGATGCTGGAACAATTGCTTTACATGCCCCTACAGGACCTTCACTTGTATTTTCCAATATTGTTGACATCCGGTGTTCAACATACATGTATATGATGTGGACTCCTTGACGCACATGATCAAAGATAGGCTCTAAGTCAACATCACATTTTAATGTCCTAAGACCAAAATCCAACGAGCAGTACGGTTCCTTGTAATGAATGCAAAAAAACAAACCATCATTGTATCCTAATTTCTTAACCATCTCCTCTAAAACATCAGTATTCAACACTGTAAAATCTACATGATCAATGTAGTTCATCTTCCCACCAAAGTATTTCCTATTTGGGTTTTCTACAAAATTACCTCCATGGTGAAATTTAATGGTAAATTGAGATTGGGTTTCTCCTGTAAACACACATCAACAACAAATTAACACAGAAAAAAGTTAAATTTTTACCTAATTCAGACCCTTTGAACTTGCATGTCACTTACGGTACATTTCACCCGGTTCGAAATACTGATCTTCAGCTCGTATCTTCCACAATCGAAAATCCAAGCTCGTAACAGACTTCTAATCTACTGTAATTGTTGAAGAATGCCTGATCGCCGGTGCGGGGCTCTTCAATTTCGAGTTAGGTTAAGTTCAGGGTTTCAAAGTGATGAATTGGTGATTAAATGAGGTTGCAGGTCAACAAGAAAGTGAAATTACCTAATTGCCCTTTGACCATTAACAGAAATCGCTAACATCTAACGAAAACTTGGCCCGGGGGTAAACATGCGACATAACCCCAAACAGTGGGGGGTAAAAATGCCATTATTTCCTTAGGGGGTAGACATGCCAATGACCCCTAACCTTAGGGGGTAAAATTGCAGTTTACTCTATTTTTTTAATCCAGGTACATTAATATTTAAGAAATTAAGAAATCACTATTTTTCGATGTCTATAAAAATATAACAGATTAATTACGATTAAGCAAAAAATATATATTCTCGACTTCTGGTTCGCATACTAGACTCCTACTAAGTTTAACTAGAGTTTGGTTAAGTGGTAAAATGGTTAGCTTTACCAAAAGATGAGTTTATTATGTTTTGTGCTAAGACTAAACGCTATGGGGGCCGTCCCCATGCCCGTCCCCATCTCGCCGCCCCGTCTCCCCCACCCCCTGCTCCGGCGCCGGGCCAGGCCCTTCATCTCCGGCCGCTGGAAGACGTCCTCGACGTCCCTTACTCCCACACACACACTTATACATACATATATATATATATATATATATATATATATATATATATAGGGGATTGATCATGAGAAAACTAGTTTAAATGAGAAAACCAAAAAAGCCTAAAAAAAACCTAAAAACATACCAACAAATTTTTTTTTTCACAATTTTTTTTAAAAAAATTGCTACTTTTTATGTATGGAAAAAAATTTCAAAAAAAAAAAAAACAATTTTTTTTTTGTTGTACTGCACATGTGCACTAATACATAAAGCTTAAACCACTTAACCCACCCCCCACCGACACCCCCCAAAAACCTAAACCCCCCACCCCCACCCCCCAAAAACCTAAATTCACCCTCCCACCAAAAGCCTAACCCCCCCACCCCCACCCCCCAAAAACCTAAACCCCCCACCCCCACCCTCCCGAAAACCTAAAACTAAACCCTAAATATAAACCCGAAAAAAACCTAAACCCCCCACCCCCACCCCCAAAAACCTAAACCCCCCTCCCCCCACACCCAAAAACCTAATCCTAAACCTCCAAAAAAACTAACCCTAAAAGCTAAACTAGACTCAAAAAGCTAATTTTAAGCATTTAATGCAATAAAAAAACCTAAACCCCCCCCCCCCCACCCCCACCCCCCAAAAACCTAAACCCCCCTCCCCCCCACACTCAAAACCTAATCCTAATCCTAAACCTCCAAAAAAACTAACCCTAAAAGCTAAACTAGACTCAAAAAGCTAATTTTAAGCATGTAATGCAATTGTAGTACATGTTATATTGCACATGTGCACTACTATAATAATAGTATTGAAAACAAGACGACACCATAAATCTTTTTTATGTCATAAAAAATATGCTCGAATATACTTGAATGAAAGATACAAAAATTTGTGATCTTATGGTGCCATTTTTGTTTTAAAATGATAACGTATGGAGAAATGGGAAATGTTTGAAAAGTTATATATTTTTTTTCCAATTTTACCCCTCCTTCATTAAAAGTCCCCCCCTCCTTTTTAGTGTTTTTTTGATTAGTTTTTTGGTTTTCTCATTTATATCTAGTTTTCTCATATATATATATATATATATATATATATATATATATATATATATATAGAGGGGTTCATCCCCCACCTGTAACAACCCGCTTTTGAAAGTCAAAGCACAAGTCAA
>JARYGA010034148.1:0-25626 GCA_030545235.1 Helianthus tuberosus | reverse complement strand
GACTGAACACGCCCCGTGCTCAGCCAGCACGGGGGCGTGCCCAAGAAGCAGCAGAAAAGACAAATCTATAGAAGCTTCTATTGCCCACCACGGGGCCGTGCCCAGCGGACACGGGGGGCGTGTCGAAAGTACAGCAGACGCATTTATTGTAATTGCGAATTACAATTAATGAGGAGAGAGAGTGTCAGACAGACACGGGGCCGTGTCCAACGGACACGGGGCCGTGTCCAACTCTCTGTTCAGCCTATAAATAGGAGTGTTTGGATTCATTTCATCTCATCCCTTGGCACACCACCTCTCTCACACTTCATCCACCACCCACCACCATCACAACACCATCATCCACCACCATCATCCTTTGTCCATCGTAGAGTGTGTGAGTCGTCTCGGGATCCAAGATTAATCGTAAGAGTTCTTGACAATCAAGGCCATGTTTGCCTAAGTCTCTTACATCACTTGGTGAAGACAAAGTGTCTAGTATAATACTTTTTATTTCTAATCTTTTTCACTTTTTATTTGGTTTTGTATTAATGACTTTAATAACTAGTTACTTATGTTGAAGGTGATCTTTCTTTATCGTTTGTCCGTGGTGTCTTGGCATTATTTTACTGTCTATATAAAATAAAGGATTTTCACCATTCATATCTCCACGGTCTATATGGAGGTATGGTGGCTACCTAGTCGGGGGTTAAGGGAACGGTTTGGTAAAGGTCTTGCCATTGTTCAGCGTTTAGAGGTCCTGCAATGGACCTGGGTTAAATTTAGTAGGACCTCCTTCAATGCTTCACGGTATTGGATGGCGGGGGTCCAAACTCTTTGATCCCCTCATAAGTTAACTACTATTAATACTATAACCCGGCTATTTAGGACTGTATCCCTGCTGACTCAGACTACTTAGCCGAGGGTAACGTCACCGCCAAAAGCGGGGCCTACCACAATACTGCATTAATAACTTAATTCATTATCTTCCAATAATCCACCCTTTTAGGATTGTATCCTTGCTGACTCAAACTACTGGGGTGAGGGTAACGTCACCTTCAAAAGAGGGGCCTACTACAATAACTAAGATAATCTCTTAATTATGTGCAAAAGTGCGGAAATAATCAAAGGTTATACTAGATACGAGTCGGAACCAAGTGATTCATCTTGTCTATCTGTTTTTATTTTATTTTTATTTTCAGCATTTTAGTTAGTTTTTATTTTTCTTAGCTTAAAACATTTTTCTAAACTTTTATTTTTGATTAGACGTTGAGGATAAACTGGTACTAAAAGCTCTTGTGTCCTTGGACGACCTCGGTATCTTACCAACGCTATACTACACTCAACGATGGGTGCACTTGCCCATATGTGTGTTTAGTGTTAGTGAAATATCGTGTTTTATAAATTTAAAACTTGGCTAAAATAAAAAGGGCTTAAAATATACACCTAATATATATAACACTTTACCGCACATCAAGTTTTTGGCGCCGTTGCCGGGGACACAAGGATTTTAAGAAAGTTAGGAATCAACGGCCTAATCATCTTTTATTTTTCTTTTTAATTTTTTTTTAGGATTTTCTTAGTTTTTCAGCTTCTGCAGAGCTCAGCACGGGTCGTGCCCGCTGAACACGCCCCCGTGCTCAATCATTGGAACTGGCAATCCTGTTTTACGTCAGACAGTAAGCTGAACACGGGGCCGTGCCCACTCAACACGCCCCCGTGCCCAAGTTTCAGTTACTGAAAACAGAACCGTTAGATCCCGGCGGTTGGTAATTTCTGACATAAACATGAGTAATAGTAATTGTTTTTACTTTCGGCACTCTTATGGTACGTGGTGTCAATTATGTGGTGGCAAACATAAAGAAGTAGAATGCTACTTTCTAAATTATAGGCCCCACTACTTAGACCCACCGACTTCTTACAACCTAAAGAGGGGCGAAAGTAAAAATAAGCACTATTTCTCCCTCGAATGCGCCCAGCCAGATATTCTAGGGGAAATGCTCCTTGACGAGTTATTTCAACTAGAAAAGCTAATTCAGAATTGGTTAGAAGAGCTTAGGAAGGATTTTATTGATCCACCCCAAGACGATAACCATGACAAAATGCTGGAGCCGCATTCCAACAACCTCGTTGCTCCCGAAAATGCCTTAGTACCTAGCAAAGACTTGGACGATAGTCGTCCCTGTGTCGATTGTGCCGTGAAGGACTCTCCATCAACTTCGTTCGATGCATACATAGACCTGAGCGATTCGGCATACACCTTCTTTAACAAGAGCCCGGGAAAGGGTTGGACTTGTCCACCTAGAATAAAAATAGGAATTACCCTCACCGACAACCTCTTGCGTTCTCGCCTTAGTCTAGGACAATTAAGGTATCTTAGGCACTTTGGGGTTGTTCCAACCAGTCAGGAACCACCCGATATTAATAAGTTCCTTAAAAACTAGATAACTTCATAAAACAGTCCCTCGACACGGGGCCGTGTCCAGCCAACACGCCCCCGTGTCCATCAAAAGATTCCATTCTGATCAGTACGTCGGAATGCGGACAAACTGTGTCAGAATTCCACCTGCACACGGGGCCGTGTCCACTAGGCACGGGGCCGTGTCCAGGATGCTGTCGTTTTCTATAAATGCAGCCAAGAATTCTGCACATTTGGACCAACTTGGGGTAGAGATTTGCAGGAATCTTCTCTCAAACTATCCTAGGTAAGTCTAAAAGAAGGTTCCAACAACCCATCTTGTCCCTTCCTCTTTTAGCCATTTCCTTCTTCTCCATCTTTCTCCAAGAACTACCATTGAAAGTTTGAAATTCTTCCAACTTTGTGGTAGGGATTTATGAGTTTTGTTCAAGGAATCTTGGTAAAAACATGTTATGTAACCTTGTTTTAAGTTATTAGCAACTAAAAAGACCCCACAAGTTCAGAAAATAACTTAAAAATCCAAGTTTCCTTGTTTCGAAATTCTGCAGAAAGATGAGCACGGGGCCGTGTCCGATAACTGTTTCATTAAATAAACTCTTTCAGTTTATTTTTCGTAGAATGTCGAGTGAAAACAGCGAAACATCTTCTGTGCATTCGTCAAACAGCCGAAAAGGAAGAAGACCCTCCATTGAAGCTACACTTGTGCACTATGTGGTAGCATTAAGGGAGGCTCTCGACGAAATGACTTCAGTAGAGGAGGTCCTAATCGACCGTATTAACGATCTTATAATGGGACTTGAAAGCAGCTTCCAAGAAATTAACCTCTTGCACCAGAGGTTAAATATTCTTGTAGCACCCCCAATGGAACCAGTCCTTCCTCAGCAGGATTGGAACCTGGCACTCGGAATCAACAACCCTACCGGGTGGGAAGACTTTCCAGCGGAACCTCCCGTGGAACACCAACAAGAGATCCCGGTGGAAGTTGAAACTCCTCAAACTTATGCCAATGAGCCTTCTTTTCTCCTTCCAAGGGAAGTGGAAGAATGGCTCGCCGACATTTGAGGAGAACCGCGCACGGAAGATGGAGTTCAAAAGGCCTGGTTTAACCAAGATTTATTACTTCTTGGAAATTTTGCTAATTAAAATAAAGGCTAGGACTCCATGGTTTATTATTTCCTTGTTTTATCTAATTTTAATTTAGGATTATGTAAGTTCTCTCTATGATGAAATGAATTGATGGTTTTAAGGTTTGGATGGTTTGTAATGAATAAAACACACTCATGGTGGTAAAGGATGAAAAGGGGAACGAGAAAAATGAACTCATACACAAGAACAAGGCAACCCGACAATTCTCTCCAGTCCAGAAGGTTCAACACGGGCCGTGCACAACCAACACGGCCCCGTGCCGAACCACCTGCAGAAAAACGCCCAGTTCAGGTACCTGGACACAGGCCGTGTTCACCCAACACGCCCCCGTGTCCAGACTTCTGTCTCTCTTATTTTAATTTTGTTACTGGCACTTGAACACGGGGCCGTGCCCGGATAACACGGGGCCGTGTTCAGTGCCCAGTAACACAATTTTTTTCTTTTTAAACACTATTTTACACATCTAATCAACCTAAAAATTTATTTTTGGGACACATTGAGGACAATGTGTAATTTAAGTGTAGGGGGGAATGCTAAAACCTTGAATTTTGCAAATCCTAAATACAAGCCTTACACAAAACTCTATTGGAACCGCTAATCACCCCAAATTTTTTCAAAAATTTCATTTTTTTTACTTGTCTAGGTTTAACTCGGGAAATTCAAGTTCTCAAAAAAGGTTATATTTTTAAGAATTTACAACCGATAGCGTAGTGATAAAAAGAACCAACATAAGAAAATTATGAAAAGGCATGACAAACCTAGTTAAAATTTGATTATATATACTTGATCACATAAAAACCCATTCCCACAAAAGTGAGTTTTGAGCCTTTATTGAGCATACAAATTTACATCTTTAGACTAAATGCTCATTTTTCGTTTCTTGTGTGAATAGCCGCTTGGTTCTTACGACTCTAGAACTTGCCATGATGATACATTCCCGGTCCTTATCAACTTAAACCCGAGTAAGTAAATGATGAAGGCATTAGGACTAACCCTTTTTATTTCTACACCATTATTTTTCTTTTTCTTTTACCACCTACCCAAAAAATCCCCCTAGTTAACCCCTTTGAGCCTAAACCTTTTCATTTCATCACCCAAACCAAAAACCCTTTTACCCACCAAAACCTTTTTCATTTTTAACCCTTTATTTTAGTAACAAGTTCGGTTTTTCGTATGATAAAAAAAATGTGTGTTATTAATGAAGCAAAAAGAAAATAAACAACCAAAGTCATCAAAAATAACTTTGTTTGAATAAAAGCTTCATTAAAATAAAAAGTTACAAAAATAGGAAGTCCTACGAAAACCGACACTTGTTACGCCTTTTCGCCCTTTTTCTACTAACCACTAACCACTTTCCCAACCACCTACCTTTAACCCAAGCCTAACCCTTAACCCACAAAGTCCTCTTGATATTTACAACGGTATAAAAGTTAAAAAGGAGGAGGATTGATTGCTTGGAAAGCCTATGGTAGGAATAAGTTCCATGCCGCTCTCGAGTGATTCACTAAAAATACACCTTCGGCCGAGTGTGAGTGATTTCTCCCGTGAGGTATGTGAGCTTGTATATAAATGGAATTTTAAAAAGGCATGTTATGCCCAAATAAGTAATTTCTCCTATGAAACGTTCTAAATAAATCATTACGAATAGGAGTGTAAATAAATAAAAATAAAACCCAAAAAGATCTTGGACATCCCGACACTCTACGACAAGCCCAAAACCTTCTCTTCTACCTATTCCATTTGGGAGTGTAAGCCACATATTAAAGAGTTTTGCTTGAGGACAAGCAAAAGTTCAAGTGTGGGGGTATTTGATGTGTGCAAAATGCAACATATAAATTACATCAAACAAGGCATAAAACTAACCCTTTTTAAGTACTAATATTGGAAAAAGAGTGTTTTTGTCTTCCTTTTGTATTTTCAGGATTAAATGAGCTCAAAAACACAAAAGAAGCAAAAAGACAGCTAAATCCAACATAAATACAAGGAAAGGAACATTAGTGGACTGCCCGACCCCTCAACAGCACCTTCCAAAGCAAATTAGAGAAGTCAGATGACTGAACACGCCCCGTGCTCAGCCAACACGGGGGCGTGCCCAAGAAGCATCAGAAAAGACAAATCTATAGAAGCTTCTATTGCCCACCACGGGGCCGTGCCCAGCGGACACGGGGGCGTGTCGAAAGTACAGCAGGCGCATTTATTGTAATTACGAATTACAATTAATGAGGAGAGAGAGTGTCAGACAGACACGGGGCCGTGTCCAGCGGACACGGGGCCATGTCCAGCTCTCTGTTCAGCCTATAAATAGGAGTGCTTGGATTCATTTCATCTCATCCCTTGGCACACCACCTCTCTCACACTTCATCCACCACCCACCACCATCACAACACCATCATCCACCACCATCATCCATTGTCCATCGTAGAGTGTGTGAGTCGTCTCGGGATCCAAGATTGATCGTAAGAGTTCTTGACAATCAAGGCCATGTTTGCCTAAGTCTCTTACATCACTTGGTGAAGACAAAGTGTCTAGTATAATACTGCGTATTGACGACTTGTTCGACCAGCTGCAAGGGTCGAGCTACTATTCAAAGATTGATCTGAGATCAGGATATCACCAGCTGAGAGTCCGAGAAGAGGACGTCTCCAAAACAGCCTTCAGAACTCGATACGGGCACTATGAGTTTTTGGTCATGCCTTTTGGGCTGACGAACGCACCTGCGGTTTTCATGGATTTGATGAATCGAGTGTGCAAGCCCTACCTAGACAAGTTCGTTATAGTATTCATCGACGACATCCTGATCTATTCTAAGAGTCAGGAGGAACACGAGCAACATCTACGGCTTATCCTGGAACTCCTTCGAACAGAACAACTTTATGCAAAGTTCTCGAAATGCGACTTCTGGCTTCGAGAAGTCCATTTCCTAGGCCACGTGGTAAACAAGGATAGGATTCACGTTGATCCATCCAAGGTGGACTCTATTAGGAACTGGCCTGCACCTCGTACACCAAAGGAAATTCGCCAATTCTTGGGATTGGCAGGTTACTACAGGAGATTCATTAAGGATTTTTCCAAGATTGCACAGCCCCTCACCTCGCTAACGCAGAAAGGCATTGTTTATCGCTGGGGAAATGCACAGGAATTTGCATTTCAGCACTTAAAGGATAGACTTTGCAGCGCACCTATCCTTTCATTGCCAGAGGGCACAGACGACTTTGTGGTTTACTGCGACGCATCAATTCAGGGTCTTGGTTGCGTGTTGATGCAACGAGATAAAGTTATAGCCTACGCCTCACGCCAACTTAAGGTTCATGAAAAGAACTACACTACGCACGACGTAGAGCTGGGAGCTGTTGTTTTTGCACTTAAGTTATGGCGGCATTACCTGTACGGTACCAAGTGCGCCATCTACATCGACCACAGGAGCCTCGAGCATATCTTCAAGCAGAAGGAACTAAATATGCGGCAGCGACGATGGGTCGAACTACTGAATGACTACGAGTGCTCAATCAGGTATCACCCGGGCAAGGCCAATGTTGTGGCTGACGCCCTCAGTCGAAAGGACATTGCGCCTAAGCGCGTGCGAGCTTTACAACTCACGATCCATTCTAGTCTGCCTTCCCAGATACGAACTGCTCAGGTAGAAGCATTGAAACCAGAGAACGTCAGGGCTGAGGCCCTACGCGGATCAAGGCAACGCTTAGAACAGAAGGAAGACGGTGCTTACTACGTAACAGGACGCGTTTGGGTCCCACTCTATGGCAACCTACGAGTGCTTGTGATGGATGAAGCACACAAGTCTCGCTACTCGGTACACCCTGGTTCGGATAAAATGTACCACGACATCAAAACTACGTACTGGTGGCCTAGCATGAAGGCCCACATAGCAACCTATGTCAGCAAGTGTTTGACTTGTGCGAGAGTCAAGTCTGAATACCAGAAACCATCAGGCCTACTCCAACAACCAGAGATACCTCAATGGAAATGGGAGAAAATTTCCATGGATTTTGTCACTGGCCTGCCTAGATCCCAGCGCGGGAACGATACAATTTGGGTGATCGTGGATCGACTTACAAAATCTGCACACTTCCTGGCTATCAAGGAGACGGATAAATTCTCCACTCTTGCAGAAATATACCTCAAGGAAGTTGTTTCGAGGCACGGGGTGCCCACCTCTATTATCTCAGATCGAGATGCACGTTTCACTTCGGAACTGTGGCAAGCAATGCACAAATCCTTTGGCTCACGTTTAGATATGAGCACAGCGTATCACCCTCAGACGGACGGGCAGTCCGAGCGCACTATTCAGAACTTAGAAGACATGCTTCGTGCATGTGTAATCGACTTTGGAAACCGCTGGGAAAAACATCTGCCACTTGTGGAATTCTCGTACAATAACAGCTACCACACCAGCATTAAAGCTGCTCCGTTTGAGGCATTGTACGGACGTAAATGCCGGTCACCTCTTTGTTGGGCGGAGGTGGGGGATAGTCAGATCACTGGTCCAGAACATGTGGTAGACACGACCGAACAAATTGCTCAAATACGAAAACGCATGGCGGCAGCTCGCGACCGTCAGAAAGTTTACGCCGATAAGGGCAGGAAACCACTAGAGCTCCAGGTTGGGGAGCTGGTGCTACTCAAAGTTTCACCCTGGAAGGGTGTGGTTCGTTTTGGTAAACGCGGCAAACTTAACCCACGATACGTTGGACCTTTCGAAATCATTGAGAAAATAGGCAGGGTGGCCTACAGACTGAACTTACCAGCAGAACTCGGTGCAGTTCACAACGTTTTTCACGTGTCGAATCTAAAGAAGTGTCTGTCAGATGAGACCCACGTAGTTCCTCTGAAGGAACTCACTATCGACGAGCAGTTACGATTCGTCGAGGAACCAGTTGAAATCACGGACCGGGATGTTAAGGTCCTCAAGAGCACTAGAATACCTCTCGTTCGAGTTAGTTGGAACTCACGTCGCGGCCCAGAGTTCACCTGGGAACGCGAAGATCGGATGAAACAAAAGTATCCCCAACTGTTCGTAAACAGTACACCCACTACTGAGGCTGAAGCTACGGAATTTCGGGACGAAATTCCAGATCAACGGGGGGGTGGATGTGACACCCCAGGAAAACCGGGAAAACCATACAACTTAACTAGCTTCCTCAGTGAGTGCCTACCAAATTTCGGGACGAAATTTCTTTCAACGTTGGGATGATGTGAGAACTCGAAATTTAGAACCTTTCGTTATATCTCGATGTTACTTGCTTAAACGTTATGTGATTAGTTAACTTGTTGGTTTAATGATATAAGTGAACATTCTATGCGATTATGTGTTATGTTATGTGTTGTGCTTGTATGTATGTGTGTATTTAATGTGCGATAAAGTGTCGTATATATTAGGTGTATATTTTAAGCCCTTTTTAACACTTATTTTAGCCAAGTTTTAAATTTATAAAACACGATATTTCACTAACACTAAACACACATATGGGCAAGTGCACCCATCGTTGAGTGTAGTATAGCGTTGGTAAGATACCGAGGTCGTCCAAGGACACAAGAGCTTTTAGTACCGGTTTATCCTCAACGTCTAACCAAAATAAAAGTTTAGAAAAATGTTTTAAACTAAGAAAAATAAAACTAACTAAAATGCTGAAAATAAAAATAAAAATAAAAACAGATAGACAAGATGAATCACTTGGTTCCGACTCGTATCTAGTATAACCTTTGATTATTTCCGCACTTTTGCATATAATTAAGAGATTATCTTAGTTATTGTAGTAGGCCCCTCTTTTGAAGGCGACGTTACCCTCACCCCAGTAGTTTGAGTCAGCAGGGATACAATCCTAAAAGGGTGGATTATTGGAAGATAATGAATTAAGTTATTAATGCAGTATTGTGGTAGGCCCCGCTTTTGGCGGTGACGTTACCCTCGGCTAAGTAGTCTGAGTCAGCAGGGATACAGTCCTAAATAGCCGGGTTATAGTATTAATAGTAGTTAACTTATGAGGGGATCAAAGAGTTTGGACCCCCGCCATCCAATACCGTGAAGTATTGAAGGAGGTCCTACTAAATTTGACCCAGGTCCATTGCAGGACCTCTAAACGCTGAACAATGGCAAGACCTTTACCAAACTGTTCCCTTAACCCCCTACCAGGTAGCCAACATATCTCCATATAGACCGTGGAGATATGAATGGTGAAAATCCTTTATTTTATATAGACAGTAAAATAATGCCAAGACACCACGGACAAACGATAAGGAAAGATCACCTTCAACATAAGTAACTAGTTATTAAAGTCATTAATACAAAACCAAATAAAAAGTGCAAAAGATTAGAAATAAAAAGTATTATACTAGACACTTTGTCTTCACCAAGTGATGTAAGAGACTTAGGCAAACATGGCCTTGATTGTCAAGAACTCTTACGATCAATCTTGGATCCCGAGACGACTCACACACTCTACGATGGACAATGGATGATGGTGGTGGATGATGGTGTTGTGATGGTGGTGGGTGGTGGATGAAGTGTGAGAGAGGTGGTGTGCCAAGGGATGAGATGAAATGAATCCAAGCACTCCTATTTATAGGCTGAACAGAGAGCTGGACACGGCCCCGTGTCCGCTGGGCACGGCCCCGTGTCCGTCTGACACTCTCTCTCCTCATTAATTGTAATTCGCAATTACAATAAATGCGCCTGCTGTACTTTCGACACGCCCCCGTGTCCGCTGAGCACGGCCCCGTGATGGGCAATAGAAGCTTCTATAGGTTTGTCTTTTCTGCTGCTTCTTGGGCACGGCCCCGTGCTGGCTGAGCACGGGGCGTGTTCAGTCTTCTGTTTTCTCTATTTTGCTTTGGAAGGTGCCGTTGAGGGTTCGGGCAGTCCACTAATGTTCCTTTTCTTGTATTTATGTTGGATTTAGCTGTCTTTTTGCTTCTTTTGCGTTTTTGAGCTCATTTAATCCTGAAAATACAAAAGGAAGACAAAAACACTCTTTTTCCAATATTAGCACTAAAAAGGGTTAGTTTTATGCCTCAATTGATGTAATTTATATGTTGCATTTTACACACATCAAATACCTCCACACTTGAACTTTTGCTTGTCCTCAAGCAAAACTCTTTAATATGTGGCTTACACTCCCAAATGGAATAGGTAGAAGAGAAGGTTTTGGGCTTGTCGTAGAGTGTCGGGATTTCCAAGATCTTTTTGGGTTTTATTTTTATTTATTTACACTCCTATTCGTAATGATTTATTTAGAACTGTTCATAAAAGAAATTACTTATTTGGGCATAACATGCCTTTTTAAAATTCTATTTATATACAAGTTCACATACCTCGCGGGGAAATCACTCACACTCGGCCGAAGGTGTATTTTTAGTGAATCACTCGAGAGCGGCACGGAACTTATTCCTACCATAGGCTTGCCAAGAAATCAATCCTCCTCCTTTTTAACTTTTATACCTTTGTAGATATCAAGAGGACTTTGTGGGTTAAGGGTTGGCTAGGGTTAAAGGTAGGTGGTTGGGTTAGTGGTTAGTAGAAAAAGGGCTAAAAGCGTAACAAGTGTCGGTTTTCGTATTTTTGCAACTTTTTATTTTGATGAAGCTTTTATTCAAACTAAGTTATTTTTTTGATTAACTTGTTTGTTTATTTTCTTTTTGCTTCATCATTATTACAATTTTTTTTTTCACGAAGAACCGAACTTGTTACTAAAATAAAGGGTTAAAAATGAAAAAGGTTTTGGTGGATGAAAGGGTTTTTTGTTTGGGTGATGAAACGAAAAGGTTTAGGCTCAAAGGGGCTAACTAGGGGGATTTTTGGGTAGGTGGTAAAGGAAAAAGAAAAATAATGGTGTAGAAATGAAAATGGTTAGTCCTAATGCCTCCATCATTTACTTACTCGGGTTTAAGTTGATAAGGACCGGGAATGTATTGTCATGGCAAGTTCTAGAGTCGTAAGAACCAAGCGGCTATTCACACAAGAAACGAAAAATGAGCATTTAGTCAAATGATATGAAATTGTGTGCTCAATTAAAGGCTCAAAACTCACTTTTGTGGGAATGGGTTTTTATGTGATCAAGTATATAATCAAATTTTAAATAAGTTTGCTATGCCTTTTCATAATTTTCTTATGTTGGTTCTTTTTATCACTACGCTATCGGTTGTAAATTTGTAAAAATATAACCTTTTTGAGAACTTGAATTTCCCGAGTTAAACCTAGACAAGTAAAAAAAATGAAATTTTTGAAAAAATTTGGGGTGATTAGCGGTTCCAATAGAGTTTTGTGTAAGGCTTGTATTTAGGACTTGCAAAATTCAAGGTTTTAGCATCCCCCCACACTTAAATTACACATTGTCCTCAATGTGTCCCAAAAATAAATTTTTAGGTTGATTAGATGTGTAAAATAGTGTTTAAAAAGCAAAAAATTTGTGTTACTGGGTGCTGAACACGGCCCCGTGTTATCCGGGCACGGCCCCGTGTTCAAGTGCCAGTAACAAAATTGAAATAAGTCAAACAGAAGGCTGGACATGGGGGCGTGTTGGGTGAACACGGCCCGTGTCCAGGTACCTGTACTGGGCGTTTTTCTACAGGTGGTTCGGCACGGGGCCGTGTTGGTTGGGCACGGCCCGTGTTGAACCTTCTGAAATGGAGAAAATTGTCGGGTTGCCTCGTTCTTGTGCATGGGATCATTTTTCTCGTTCCCCTCTTCATCCTTTACCACCATGAGTGTGTTGTACTCATTACAAACCATCCAAACCTTAAAACCATCATTTCATTTCACCATAGAGAGAACTTACATAATCCTAAATTAAACTAGATAAAACAAAGAAATAACAAACCATGGAGTCCTAGCCTTTACTTTATTTTAATTTAGCAAAATTTCCAAGAAGTAATTAATCTTGGTTAAACAAGGCCTTTTTGAACTCCTTCTTCCGAGTGCGGTTCTCCTCAAATGTCGGCGAGCCATTCTTCTACCTCCCTTGGAAGGAGAAAAGAAGGCTCATTGGCATTAGTTTGAGGAGTTTCAACTTCCACCGGGATCTCTTGTTGGTGTTCCATGGGAGGTTCCGCCGGAAAGTCTTCCCACCCGGTAGGGTTGTTGATTCCGAGTGCCAGGTTCCAATCCTGTTGAGGAAGGACTGGTTCCATTGGAGGTGCTACAAGAATATTTAACCTCTGGTGCAAGAGGTTAATTTCTTGGAAGTTGCTTTCAAGTCCCATCGTAAGATCGTTAATACGGTCGATTAGGACCTCCTCTACTGAAGTCATTTCGTCGAGAGCCTCCCTTAATGCTATCACATAGTGTACAAGTGTAGCTTCAATGGAGGGTCTTCTTCCTCTTCGGCTGTTTGGCGAATGCACAGGAGATGTTTCGCTGTTTTCACTCGTCATCCTACGAAAAATAAACTAAAAATAGTTTATTTAATGAAACAGTGACCGGACACGGCCCCGTGCTCACTGAGCACGGCCCCGTGTTCATCTTTCTGCAGAGTTTTGGAACAAGGAAACTTGGATTTTTAAGTTATTTTCTGAACGTTGTGGGGCCTTTTTGGCTACTAATAACTTAAAACAATGTTTCATAACATGTTTTTACCAAGATTCTTTGAACAAAACTCATTTATCCCTACCATAGAGTTGGAGGAATTCCAAACTTTCAATGGTAGCTCTTGGAGAAAGATGAAGAAGAAGGAAATGGCTAAAAGAGGAAAGGACAAGATGGGTTGTTGGAACCTTCTTTTAGACTTACCTAGGATAGTTTGAGAGAAGATTCTTGCAAATCTCTGCCCCAAGTTGGTCCAAATGTGCAGAATTATTGGCTGCATTTATAGAAAACGACAGCATCCTGGACACGGCCCCGTGTTCAGTGGACACGGCCCCGTGTGCAGGTGGAGTTCTGACACAGTTTGTCCGTATTCTGACGTACTGATCAGAATGGAATCTTTCGATGGACACGGGGACGTGTTGGCTGGACACGGCCCCGTGTCTAGGGACTGTTTTATGAAGTTGTCTAGTTTTTTTAAGGAACTTGTTAGTATCGGGTGGCTCCTGACTGGTTGGAACAACCCCAAAGTGCCTAATATACCTTAATTGTCCTAGACTAAGGCGAGAGCGCAAGAGGTTGTCGGTGAGGGTAATTCCTATTTTCATTCTAGGTGGACAAGTCCAACCCTTTTCCCGGGCTCTTGTTAAAGAAGGTATATGCCGAATCGCTCAGGTCTATGTATGCACCGAACGAAGTCGATGGAGAGTCCTTCACGGCACAATCGACACAGGGACGACTATCGTCCAAGTCTTTGCTAGGTACGAAGGTATTTTTGGGAGCAACGAGGTTGTCGGAATGCGGTTCCAACATTTCTTCATGGGTATCGTCTTGGGGTGGATCAATAAAATCCTTCCCAAGCTCTTCTATCCATTTCAGAATTAGCTCTTCTAGTTGAAATAACTCGCTAAGGAGCATTTCCCCTAGAATATCTGGCTGGGCGCATTCGAGGGAGAAATAGTGCTTATTTTTACTTTCGCCCCTCTTAAGGTTGTGAGAAGATGGTGGGTCCATGTAGTGGGGCCTATAATTTAGGAAGTAGTATTTTACTTCTTCATGTTCGCCACCACATAATTGACACCACGTACCATAAGAGTGCCGAAAGTAAAAATAATTACTATCACTCATGTTTATGTCAGAAATTACCAACCTTCGGGATCTAACGGTTCTGTTTTCAGTAACTGAAACTTGGGCACGGGGGCGTGTTGAGTGGGCACGGCCCCGTGTTCAGCTTACTGTCTGATGTAAAACAGGATTGCCAGTTCCAATGATTGAGCACGGGGGCGTGTTCAGCGGGCACGGCCCGTGCTGAGCTCTGAAGAAGCTGAAATACTAAGAAAATCCTAAAAAAAGAAAAATAAAAGATGATTAGGCCGTTGATTCCTAACTTTCTTAAAATCCTTGTGTCCCCGGCAACGGCGCCAAAAACTTGATGTGCGATAAAATGTCGTATATATTAGGTGTATATTTTAAGCCCTTTTTAACACTTATTTTAGCCAAGTTTTAAATTTATAAAACACGATATTTCACTAACACTAAACACACATATGGGCAAGTGCACCCATCGTTGAGTGTAGTATAGCGTTGGTAAGATACCGAGGTCGTCCAAGGACACAAGAGCTTTTAGTACCGGTTTATCCTCAACGTCTAACCAAAATAAAAGTTTAGAAAAATGTTTTAAACTAAGAAAAATAAAACTAACTAAAATGCTGAAAATAAAAATAAAAATAAAAACAGATAGACAAGATGAATCACTTGGTTCCGACTCGTATCTAGTATAACCTTTGATTATTTCCGCACTTTTGCACATAATTAAGAGATTATCTTAGTTATTGTAGTAGGCCCCTCTTTTGAAGGCGACGTTACCCTCACCCCAGTAGTTTGAGTCAGCAGGGATACAATCCTAAAAGGGTGGATTATTGGAAGATAATGAATTAAGTTATTAATGCAGTATTGTGGTAGGCCCCGCTTTTGGCGGTGACGTTACCCTCGGCTAAGTAGTCTGAGTCAGCAGGGATACAGTCCTAAATAGCCGGGTTATAGTATTAATAGTAGTTAACTTATGAGGGGATCAAAGAGTTTGGACCCCCGCCATCCAATACCGTGAAGTATTGAAGGAGGTCCTACTAAATTTGACCCAGGTCCATTGCAGGACCTCTAAATGCTGAACAATGGCAAGACCTTTACCAAACCGTTCCCTTAACCCCCTACCAGGTAGCCAACATATCTCCATATAGACCGTGGAGATATGAATGGTGAAAATCCTTTATTTTATATAGACAGTAAAATAATGCCAAGACACCACGGACAAACGATAAGGAAAGATCACCTTCAACATAAGTAACTAGTTATTAAAGTCATTAATACAAAACCAAATAAAAAGTGCAAAAGATTAGAAATAAAAAGTATTATACTAGACACTTTGTCTTCACCAAGTGATGTAAGAGACTTAGGCAAACATGGCCTTGATTGTCAAGAACTCTTACGATCAATCTTGGATCCCGAGACGACTCACACACTCTACGATGGACAATGGATGATGGTGGTGGATGATGGTGTTGTGATGGTGGTGGGTGGTGGATGAAGTGTGAGAGAGGTGGTGTGCCAAGGGATGAGATGAAATGAATCCAAGCACTCCTATTTATAGGCTGAACAGAGAGCTGGACACGGCCCCGTGTCCGCTGGGCACGGCCCCGTGTCCGTCTGACACTCTCTCTCCTCATTAATTGTAATTCGCAATTACAATAAATGCGCCTGCTGTACTTTCGACACGCCCCCGTGTCCGCTGAGCACGGCCCCGTGATGGGCAATAGAAGCTTCTATAGGTTTGTCTTTTCTGCTGCTTCTTGGGCACGGCCCCGTGCTGGCTGAGCACGGGGCGTGTTCAGTCTTCTGTTTTCTCTATTTTGCTTTGGAAGGTGCCGTTGAGGGTTCGGGCAGTCCACTAATGTTCCTTTTCTTGTATTTATGTTGGATTTAGTTGTCTTTTTGCTTTTTTTGCGTTTTTGAGCTCATTTAATCCTGAAAATACAAAAGGAAGACAAAAACACTCTTTTTCCAATATTAGCACTAAAAAAGGGTTAGTTTTATGCCTCAATTGATGTAATTTATATGTTGCATTTTACACACATCAGTATTATTATGACCCGAGACACAAGGACCCAACTCGAGACCAGGCGGTCTCGAGTGAACAATGCAGCATATGGGCCGGTTGGGCCGTGCACCTCATCCGAAACCCATTAGGGTGCACCATTGTGGAACAAGTATATAATCCTTAGTGATAGCCACACTTATCATTTTTGGGCAAACAACACACATACTCCTCTACACACACACTCTCCATTCTCCCTCACTAAAACCCTAAGCCACAACATTCTTCTCCTTCATTCTCAGATTCAAACCGGTAACCACAAGGAGCTCTCGGATCGGCTCACACACACACACACCCGTTTGGAAGCTTCATGCTCACCTTTGAAACCCATCGACCGGTTAGTGTCTTTATGATGTTTGTTGTTAAATGATAGTATGAATGATATGATTTAACTAGTATAGTTGTATGCTTGATAATGTTTTTGTGAATCGGATGTGTGTGTTGTTGATAATCGGCTAACATGTTTTGATTTCGGATATATTGCACAATGAGCTCATGATATCTCGTGTCTAAATGTGATTCAAATCATTAAATGTGGATGTTCATGAAACCGACTTGCATATGTGTATAGATAGCATCATGTTAATCGGATTAGTGTAAAGTTGATTTTGAGATGTTATGTGATGACTTGGAACCATTAAATGAGTATGTTCAAGTGTTTTGATTGTTGTTCATGATATATTAGATGAGTAGGACAGCAATGGTTCAGGAATGTAATTCCTCGTCCTCACGGACAGATAACTCGTACTAGACCAAAACTCTATCACGAAGTCCCTCCTTTTTATATCGACTTAATCGACGGGCCAATGGCGAGCGGGTCATTAGTTAGATAGCGCTATTTAGGTCTGACAAACCTCACACCGTGCCGCAGAGGACGGGCGTGAACTAATGGATCTGGGGCACGTCAATGATGATAGACATTGACAGTTTCAGGGCACATAAACATGACTACAGTCAGCAGTCGATATGGTAACGAGTCTAGTGTATACATGGGGTAGCCCCCACGGCCGAAATGCCAGATAACTAACACGGGGTAGCCCCCACGGCTGGATTGCCAGAGTAACCGGGAATAAACAAGTCACGTTTTTAACTATGGGGTAACCCCCACGGCAGGATGCCAGATAAAGGAAACTGTTTTCGAAACAACTTAAAACGAACACCCAACCGTGAACTCACTCAACTTGTTGTTGACTCGTTACTACATGCTTTGCAGGTCAATAGGTGCTTAGCTGGAGCTTGCATGGAAGAGAGTCGTTGTGGGACATGGACGGCTGTGTGCCATGTTAAACTTTGAAACAATTAAACTTATGTTTTGGTTTTAAACGTTATGCTTCCGCTTGCAACTTAAACTATGTTTTGTTGAACACCAATTGTATTGGTTGAACTTTTATAATTATCTGTTTGCTTATTCAATATGATTGGTGGCTGGATCCTGGTCAGTCACGCCTCCAAGCGGTGGTATTCCGCAGGTGGATTTTGGGGGTGTGACAATCCACAATATTTATGAGAGCTTTTTGTCTCAACACCTCTATCCACAATATGAAAAAAATAATAAAAAAATAAAAATTAAATAAAAAGTTGGATTTTCGGATATCCGATTAACTATCCGAACCCGTATCCGAAATTTCGGATATCCGAATTCCGGATATCCGAAATTTCGGATACGGATTCGGATAGTGAAATCTGGTATCCAAAAATTTCGGATATCCGAAATTCGGATATCCGAATTTTCGGATATCCGGTTTTGAACACCCCTAGTTAGAGTGGGAATCAGATGGTGCCCTTTTAAGGGTTTAATGCCCACATAATTACCAACTTATAACTACCTTAAGTTTGACTAAACACTGAACAATTAATGATTAATCGATAAGTCAAACCTTAATTACGACGGTTTGACTTTAAGCTATTTAACTAAGCAAAACTCAATTAAGGAAGGTTAAGAATACTTACCAAGGTCCTATGAACGACTAAGGATCACAAGGAATGGGCTTGAGCTCCAGGTGACTCATCAAGATCATGACAAACAAGGCTATACATGATCCCTGATGATTAACAAGTGTCCCTAAGGCCTAAGAATTAGTTTAGGCAGCTCTTGGTGGTGATAAAAGGGCATATATGTCGTTTACATGGGCTGAACAGGCAACATAATCGATTTTATGCATCTGGGCATGGCTTACGGACCGTAAGGGTCCAGCCTTACGGTCCGTAAGGACCTGGTCAGCAATCTGAAACTTTCACTTGTTGACAGATTTAGCCCCTGAACTTCCAAATGCCATTTCCGACACATCCAAGGCCCGTTAAACCATTTTTAAGGCTCTAAAATGATGCCTAAGTATGGGGAACATGAAACATGCTCAAAAATATGCCGGATGTCGGTTCGTTTGGTCGTACGGTCACGTTGTTCGGTTAATTACGACTAAACACGGACGGACGCGAAAAACGAACCAAATTACGCGATAAATGGAATTTGATCAAGCCAAACACTAAAATAAAATATTTTAGTGCTTATATAAATTTTTGGGTGTCCGGGGATATTTAGAATGTAAGATATGCGCGTAAACGCAAACTTGTGCGCTTTTTGACACTTTTAGTCCCTGCATGACTTAAAAGTTTATTTTTGCTCACAAAACACCTCTAAGCCTATATCTAAGCTACGAAAAGGATAATTAGGGTATGTATAACTCATGGTCATATTCCAGAAGGTCCGATAACATACGAATCGGTATACTTTAGCAGTTTGACGCTTTAGGTCCCTCTAATACGCAAACTTGCGTAAACCATCATTTAATAGCATTGAAGCCTCATCTAATCCATATTAGGAATTCTTGAAAGTATTATTAAACATCATAATGCTTCAGGCTCGATAAAAGGTCATTCAGAGGTATAATTAAACATATTGACACTTTTAGTCCCTTATACTTGCAAAGTTGCGCGTAACTTCACTTTTGGGCATAAAAGCCTTGGGTGGCCAATGATTGGCAATCCCAAGAGTATAATCAAATATCATGAAGCTCTAGGTTTGTTAAAAGGTCACTCAGAGGTAAGAATTAACATGTTGACGCTTTTAACCCTTTATTGCGCAAACTTTCAATTAATTACGCACACGACTACACTTGATCAACAAGTGGCTCGTTTGTGAATATAAAACCGTAAAAGGTTATTTAGAAACTTATTTTAGGTATGATAATACTTCCAGTTCTTTCATAATTAATGTTTTTCGATTTTTCGAAAAATTAGTCCCATATATTTAAGGTTTGACTTTACTAGGGCTTATTACACGTGTCAATACATCATTGAACGTGATTTTACGAGGTGTTACAGCAGAAAATATATAGCCATCCTTTAGCCCAGCCTGGTAGCCAACATCCCGGTACGCCCTATACACTTCCTCCAAACCGTTTTTAAAATCCCCTGACTGGGCAACGGCGGCAAGGAAGGCTCCAAAACCTTTAGTAATTAACCAATGTTTTTCCTTGGTAACCGCTGATTATCATCAGAGGTTATCCCATAATCCGCATACATAGTGTTAAGTTGCTCCTGAGAAACGGAGCCAACTTCCTTCAAATACTTCAACTCAGCAGCCAACCCTTCTTTCTCTTCGCATACATAGTGTTAAGTTGCTCCTGAGAAACGGAGCCAACTTCCTTCAAATACTTCAACTCAGTAGCCAACCCTTCTTTCTCTTCCACCAACACCGCCATCTCCCACTCCCAGGCTCGCTCCTTCCTCTCCAGCATGGCTCCAGCCCCCTGGACAAGAAACATCACAAAAAATCCAAAAAACAATTGGAAAATAAAAAAAAGGGGGGAGAAGGGCTACACACCTTCTCTTCCTGCAGCTTTCTCTCAGCTTCAACCACTTGGCACCTAAGTTCGGCAGCAACAGACTGGGAATTTTTAAGCTCACCCTTGAGACCCTCGTTAGCCCTCCTCAAATCATCAATCCGCTGCAGCATGCCAGCACCCCTGAAAAAGTTCTCACAAAGAGACATGTTATATTGATCCTCGAAAAGATCATCCCTCAAAGCCGAATTTACGAATTTATGGGAGGGAGGAACAACATGACTCAGGAAGTCCCTAGCAGCCTCATGAGTTCCTATCACTGAGGATTGAGTTACTTTCCATTTGGGGACATAGGTAAAGGGAATAGCATCAGCGAACAGAGGAGCCAAAGGGGACCGATGGGTAAGACCCTCAGGTTCAGTGGGCTTACTGGTCCCCGTAGCATGAAGAGGAGAGAGTTCAAAAGCTGAGGTAAAGTGAGCCAGGCCTACTTCCGGGGTCTTGTCCCGAACACGAGAAGAGGATGGACCGGTAGGGATCTCTATGGGATCACGAGAACTCCCCTGCACCAAGAGAAACATCAGAAATAAAACAGAGATGAGACAAAATAGGCAAGAAGAAAAAAGGACTTACCAACAAAGGTGCACTCACAAGAATTGAAGACCTCAGATGTTTGGACAAAGAACCCTTGACCCCAACGGGGGGAAGTTCGGAAGCAGCCTTCGAAGGAGGGGGAAGCTTCTGCCCACTGGCACTCCGGAGCCTTTGACGGACATTACGGGGAACGGGGGCTGGCTGAGGACTTGCAGCTTTCCTCTTGCGAACTAAACGAATTTCCAGGTCTTCATCATCACTCCTATCAGAATGCTTAACAGGGGCAGGATCAGGGGAACTCTCATCCCCATCAGAGAAAGTGTCCTCACCCCCCTCTACAGCAACAGAGCCCCCCACCTGGCAGACCCCCCGGTAACTTGCACTACCCCACTCCGGTTCAGCCCCGGAACAACTTCACCATCAACCATAAACTTCACATCCTTAGAGTCTCCCTGGAGCAACCTCCACAAAGTCAACTCTGCGAAAGGAAGGCACTAAAGATGACTACACAGATACCAAGAAACAAAAATAAACAAACGCAAGTCCGAGGCAAAAAGATACCTTTTTTTACCAAAGAAAGCCTTGGGTCGAACAGGATAGGAGGGACTCAACCCTCCCATGGCTAAAATACCCTCAGAAAAGGTGAAAGCCCTGGTAGGGTTCTCACACATGCGTTTCCATTGAACAGTCTCATTAGCCGATAGGGTAGGAACAGTATCTTCAATGGGGGCATCGACATCCCTAGGCAAAGGGGATTCTGGTATCATGGCAGCAGAGACAAAAATAAACCTACTTTTCCAATCCTTCGGGTAAGTGGAAGTTGGCATAAAGGTGTAACAGGGGTTTGACACGTTGTTCTGTCTCTTGGCAAAGGTAAACCAATCTCCGTCGGAGATCAGTTTGTAAAACATACAAAATAAGAGAATGGAAGGTTCACCGGAAATGGCCGCGCAGGACAACTCGAAGTGCACCACTCTCATCAACCCTAAGGGGTGCAGCTGAGAAAAGTGAACCCCAAAATGACGAAGCAGATCAACCTATAAAGAGGGATCCTATCCGGTGTGAATACTGCCGATTCGTTAGGACCCGGCAAGGTGGGGGAAAACTGTTCAGGGATGTTATATGTCTTAACAAAAGACTTTAAGTCCTTTGCCGTCAAGACAGACTTGATTATAGAACGGCCGGAGCGACTCATGATCGGAGAAGAAATGATGATCGGAGGAAGTATGACGGAAAAGAGAAGGAACCAGAAGGTCTAGATAGGAAATTTGAAAAGGTATGAGGTATTTAAAGAGGATAACTGACACACAGGAAACCGTCCTGTCATCAGTCCCTTCAAAATTCAAAAATGCACGTGTCTCTAGGGGATTAACTCCCGCTATAGGCGTCCGGCGACATGATGGCTGGTGGGAGCAGTTAATTATAACTTATCAGGAGTGGGCCCACACTCGAAGCCCAAAGAAAAGAAAAACCCCCTTTTGAACAGCTATGATTCAGCCCTGGATCATGAGCCTCGGGTCTTAGAACCAGGGACTAAAGATGACTTGACGACGGGCCAATGGGAAATCCCATTTTACCCGCTTTGGGCTACCCTTATGTAGGCCCAACTACGAACAAGCCCAAATAACAAGCTGCCTTGCCCATTAAGGTTCCCTTCGTTTGTAATGAGCGGGAATCCGTAATCAGAAGGTGCAGGCCTCATTTAATGTTTGATAAACAGAGGATCTTGGCTGGCAATCGTACTCCTCCGGCCAGAACATTAAATAAGGTTGCCATCATACCGTTAGGGGTCAGACACGTGTCTGAACCCCTCGAGAGCCCGCAGAATCCGTTGGATCACCTTGATAAAATATCTCACATGTGGAAAAAGGGCCAGGGATTATATAAGAGCTACAAAGGATGACCACAAGGCAGATCGGAGGTATCACATTTAATACTCGCTCATTTACTCTTCTCTCATTAATTCCGACCAACATTCCTATACATTCAACACACACACGTATTTATTGGATTCACACCAAAGAGGAAACATTCCGGTGATCACACTCATCGGAAGAAGCTCCTCTCACTCTCCGGCAAGTTTACTTACTCTCACGCTGGAGCTTGGTCACGGATCCCCCTCCCGGGGCCCTCCGTGACGAGGCTAACGGTTTATTCTTTTGTAGCTTCAAGGAACGGACTATCTTGACGTCAGCGAAGATCCATTTAACGTCAGCCGGGATTTGGGTATTCGACACTTTTATTTACGACATTACGTGGATAGGTTATAAATATATATGGTCATTTCGAAGCAACATTTATATTACATGTACTTTTTTTCTCATTACAAAAATCTATATCAATCTAATCTAATCTAATCTAATCTAACTATATAATAAAAGAAACCATTAATGGGACACTTATCATCATATTAGGTCATGTAACGTTTGATTTTCTCAATCTCTTATAGTTAATTATTATTTATAGATAACTCTCCTACTAGATATTATTTGATTTAATCTCTTATAGATAATTATAATTAATTATAGGTAAGTCTCCTACTAAATATAATCTCTAATGAATGATTATTATTTATAGATAACTCTCCTAGTAAATATTATTTAGTTTAATCTCTTATAGATAATTATTATTTAGTTTAACCTCTTCTAATTAATCATAGATAACTCTCCTACTAAATATTATTTAGTTTAGTCTCTTCTACTTAATTATAGATAATTATTATTTATTTTAAATTTAATGTATACTTCTCATTTGTAATATTATTTATTTGATTTTCTATATTATATTATCTTCATTGTTTATATTACCTAACGTGTCATATAAAAGCTACAATTTTTATTTTCCTTTTACCTAATTTATTACTTCTTTTTGACGGACACCTACTTTTTATTTGTAATATACAAATTTACTCTTATTCTATTCGATAATGTAATTATCTCTAATAAACTAAAGTTTTACCATAGTATATATATTGCTAGACATAAAATCGAAAAATATTTACATTTATTCAACCCGTGTAATACACATGGTTTAAAGATTTTTATTATTTGGTATATAAAATTAAATTTATTCAACCCGTACAATACATATGGTTCTTATAGATATAGTTTTTTTATTATTTAATATATAAAATTACATTTATTCAACCCGTGAAATAAATGAGTTTTTAAAGATATATTATTTTATTATTTAGTATATAAATTTCATTTATTCAACACATGTAACACACGGGGTTATAACCTAGTAATGTATTTATAATAATCCATGTATGCATTAAAAATATGTTTCATCATCGTTAGACCATGCGTAGTGGTAAGGGTGAATAATGCCCCCACCCTTGGGCGTTTTTCTAAAATGGGTGTAGTGGGGATGTGGGTATTATGTTAAAAAGGGGTGTAAAGAATTATACCCTTATACATTTACCAACCAAAATTTCTACCATTCTCAACCGTTACGTCAAAAAAAATACGTTGCGTCCTTATTCACAAATCGACGGCTTGCATTTCACCGCCACCGTTTCAAGAACCGAAGCCGCCGTTTCAAAAACCAACGTCTTATTAACTACCATTGCATATAATAATTGCATATATAAATACCGCCACCGTTTCAAGAACCGAAGCCACCGTTTCAAAAACCAACGTTTTATTAACTACCATTGCATATAATTGCATATATAAATTATCGAACAAAGATAAATCTATCTATACTATAAAAGGAGCTTAGAGCATGACCTCACTTTGCTTACGTGTCAACCATTGAGGTACGCCACCTAGGATGCCACATAGATTCGGGTGATCTCATTCCGCTGATCTCATAAATCCGATTTTTTTTAAATCATTTTAAATCTCAATGTATATACAAATCAGTTTTAGAGCCATTTTCAAAAATTGAAATTCAATCCCTCTTTCTCTCAAATATAGTTCTGGCTCCATTTTCAAATTTCAAACCATAATTTCAACCTTCTTTCTCTTACGTTCTCTCTCCCTCTCAAATTTGATTCTAGATCTAATTCTCTCTCTCCCACAAGAAAACCTCCATGAATTCAAATAGAAGTTCTCAATAAATCCCTAGGCTCCACATCCCAAATCATTCTCGCCTTTGATTATGTTCCCTAAAACCGACTCCCTTCAATCTCATTGTTCTCCTTCAATCTCTGTTTTACACTTTAGGGTTTTTTAGAGAGAGAGAGAGAGAGAGAGATGACGGGGATGGTGATGCTCACAAGAGGAGGAGGAGGAGGAGGCGGTGGTGAAATTGCAGCTGAGGAAGAACAGAACCAGCTGTCGTTAGGGTTCGTTCTCTCATTCATCGCTTATTCTTTCACTAAATCGGTTCATTCTTGCCTGATTTTATGTAAAAATGTCATCTTTTTTTAATCGAAATGTTTGATTATTGCTCACTTTGATTGTAATTTACTGCACTTTTGATTGTAATTTTAGGGTTTTAATGTTTTTAGGGCAAATTTATCTGGACAATTTATGCTGTGTGTGATCCAAACTACATGAGGCAAGCTAGATTTAGTTAAAGTTGCTATTATTGTTGAATTTATGTATTATTGTTTTTTGTTGCCCAAAATGCAGGTGCTTTTTCGTCTACCATTTCAGTATTCTTTACATGGTTCTCTCTCACAATTTGCAGAAATTGACCCCGGTTGGAAGGTAGTAAATAATCGGGCGTTGTCGATTTACAAGGATTTGACTCATGTTATTTTCGATCAATTCCATTGATTTTGATTTTTGAGGGCTTCCTGTTTAAGTTCAAGTTGAAATCCCCTGTTGTGTTCAAAGTGCCAGGTGATGTTTTTGTTTGGTTTTTAATTGATTTTTTGTTTTCATTTACGAATACAAAATTTTCAATATTTCTTAGATTATGGTTTACACATATTCATTAAATGTCCAGTGTTACAGATCTAGCATTTTGAGGGTTAAATTAATGATGAGAAAGGTGCGAAGATGATTCCTTAACAAAATTATTTTATTAAATGTCCAGCATTTTGAGGGTTAAATTGTTGTTAAAGTTTAGA
>JARYGA010034147.1:0-16531 GCA_030545235.1 Helianthus tuberosus | reverse complement strand
AACCGGGATCCGGTGCTTATTAGAGATGGGAAGGGTATGCATTTATTCTTTTCTTGCTTTTTTGTTCCTTTTTCTTTGTTTGCTTATGTGCTTTTTACATTTGTGTTGTAGTTATGTCTGCCCTTGATTTTATTAAAAGCGATGATACCTCTGACGTTGCCTTTGATGATGTTGCTGCTACTCCTGACGAGAATGCGGTTGTTAAGGGGTCTGATTACAGGTTTGAGGGTTCTGGTTACGTGAATGTTCCGAATGTTAAAGGCTTTACCAAGATTACTGCTTCCAAAGGTTCTACCCGTCGTTCCCAACGTCATCTGAAAGGTGTTGATCAACCTTCTGGTTCGGAGCCTATCGATGTTAGTGATGATATTGAGGTGTCACGGGATCAGGCTATGGATGTTGGCAAGGGTAAGGAAAAGGAGTTAATTGTTTCAAGCAAGAAGAAGAAATTGATTAAGAAAGGTACCACTCCTGTTATTCAAGGTTCATCAGCCAAAAGTGTTGAGAGTTTCGAAGGTTCAGAGGGTCAGGATATTTATGTGCCTAACTGGGGGGTTAAGGTTGGTGATAATTTTAAGGACCCCGGCTGTTTGTGCTGAAGCCTTGGCTCATTTTGCTCCTCCCGGTGTTCGAAGTGCCATATCTGAGATGGAGGCTGATCATCTTATTTCTAGGATGATGCTCAGTTCCTGCAACCTTTCTGCCTTTTTTGGCTGAAGGTGTTACTCGCTTTGCTAAAGGGATGCAGGAATATGAGGAGGCTTCCAAGAAGAAGGAAAAAATGAAAGCTTCAATTGCTGCAATGAAGAAGGAAATCGATAGCTTTTCTGAGAAAGAGCTGGCTTGGACCAAGAAAGTGGAAGAGTTAACAAGGAGGCACGATATTGAGATGGGTGATCTCAAGAAGAGTTTTGAAGCTGACCGTCTGAAGCTGAAATCTGATAAAGAGGCCTTGGTTGTGCAACAGAAGGCTTTCGATGAGGAGAAAGATGGTTTGAAGACTTTGGTTGCCCGGGCCACTGGGGATAATCAGTGGCTTATTGAGCAGGGTTTTCACCAGGTTGTTACTTATTTGCTTCATTCTAAAGAGTTTAACTCCGCTCTTGGCGAGGTTTACACTAAACTGCTTAATCTGGGAAAACACCAAGGTCTTATTGCGGGTTATAAGCTTCACGAGTCTGGCCACCCTTTGGAAAAATCTCCCCTGTACCGTCCCGAGGCTTCCGATATCTTTAAGAGTTCTGTTGAGCAAATGGAGAGGTTATCATACCCATATGTGAGTCAGGTTGCTTCTTGTTATGGTAAGCCTCTCTCCGTCTTGCAGGAACTGAAGCCGGATGGTTTGAATGAATAGGTATGTGCTGAAATGCTTAGCTCCCTTTCAAGGAAACGCTCCTACTTGGGAGATAGTGAAGATATCTTTCCCGGGGAAGCTGATGCTCCAAAGGACGTCAGCTTGGAGGGTTCGGCTATTGATGATCAGGGCCCAAAGGCTAAGAAGGTTAAGAAGACTAAGAAGGCTAAAGGTAGCAGTTCTGGGGCCTCTAAACCTTCTATTGATGCATAAATTCGTAGCTTTCTTATCTCTTTTAAAACAATTTGTGGTTTGTAACCTTTAAACAATATTAGGTTTTCAGGAACCCTTAAGGTTCCTGTTGGTTGTGATTTAGGCCTGCGAGGTCGTTTGAACAATATCTTAACTTACAAGTCACTAGGACTTGTTTTGACCTGTGCTTGAAAGTCTTTCGGGGCTTTCTTTGATATGATATGATGTTTAACTATTTTCTTTGTGTTATGTTTTTATACTTGTGCCTATTTTGTTAAGGCAGTTTGGTTGGCTTTAACCCTTCAAGCTTTTTGGCTATCTGTAGGTAGGTTGAAGCTTTTGAAGTCTCGAGTTGTCACGTAGGTGGCTTGAAGCCTTTAAGGTTTCTTAGTTCCTTGACTTGACTTGGTTTGTATTTTTATAATTTTTCGTTTAAGTTGTATCATCCTTTAGATAATTTTTGTTTTCTTGTAACTTTGTCTTTGTCGAGTTTGTGTTGCCTTTATGTTTTTTATACCTTAAAGGGTTCAGTGCTGCAGACACTTAGCCTTGGTATTTTTAACAAGAAGACATAGCACCTATCCTTTTTATCATTTCTTTGTTTTTCATTTGACTTTATAAGCCTGTTTTTTGGTTATATTTCTAAGGCTTAAGGAACATTTGGTGTAGGTTGTTCAGGCCCGTCTATGAGACAATTTTGCTTTAACTTAATAAGTCTCATGGAGTTGTATTGATTTAGGAACTCACCCCTTATATAGGTTCATTCAACCCTTGAACCTATTGAGCGATGTGGCCTGGGAGCTCATCCCCTTACATGGCCCTTGCCATGGAGTTTTTTGCTAGGTTCTCAACCTGATCTTAGGATAGAAAGACAAGTTTGATAAAACAACTTCATTCATTCAAGCAATACTTGCTTTTTACAAAAGGTATTCATAGTGCTGTTCTCGAGATACATTTTGATACAAACCAAACTTTCCAGTCTAAACATGGAACCTTTTCAGGGTTTTGCCATTCCAATGCCTTGGAAGCCTTTTGCCTTCTGAATCTGCTAGCTTGTAGGATCCACCCTTGTGTGATTCGAGGATGGTATATGGACCCTCCCATTTTGGGCCAAGCTTTCCTTGGTTTTCTTTTTTGCTAGCTTCATTGTTTCTGAGGACCAGGTCCCCTGGCTTGAATCGTTCGTTCTTGACTTTCTTGTTGTAGTAGGCTTCCATTTGTTGCTTGTATTTGGCCTCTTGGATTGCAGCTTGATCTCGTGCTTCCTCTAGGAGTTGTAAATTCAACATGGTCTCTTTTTGGTTTGTTTCGGGATCCATGTTGACGATCCGTTGGGTTACAACTCCTATCTCAGCGGGGATCACAACCTCGGATCCAAATACCAAGCTATAGGGTGTTTTCTTATGGCTTGTCTTTTCGGTTGTTCTTATTGCCCATAGAACACTAGGTAATTCTTCAAGCCAGTTGCTTTCGTATCTTCCCAATTTTTTCTTGATACCTTCCACTATGCTCCGATTCGTCCTTTCAACCTGACCGTTTGATTGCGGGTAAGCCACTGAGCTGAAAACCTGGTTGATTCTGTATTCTTTACACCAAACGCTGAAAGGCTTCTCAGCAAATTGCTTTCCATTGTCAGTGACAATTACTCCCGTCAATCCATAACAGCAAATAATGTTCTCCCAAACGAAGTCAATGACCTGTTTGCCCGTGATCTTTGCAAGTGGTTTAACCTCGGGCCACTTGGTGAAATAATCTATTGCCACCAGCAAGAATTTTACTCCTCCTTTGCTTGGGGGGAATGGACCAACAATGTCCATTCCCCATTTATGGAATGGCCATGCCGAGGTTATTGGGACAAGGTCATGCTTGGGATTTTTTGGGATTGGTGCATAAATCTGACAAGCATCACATTTCCTCAATTGTTCAGTGGTATCACGATGCATTGAGGGCCAGAAATACCCAAGGTTCATGAGTTTTGCAACCACTGACCTAGCTCCAAAATGAGCTCCGCATATGCCTTCGTGAACCTCTTTGATCAAATACTTACTTTGCTCAGGACCAACACATCTTAGCAAGGGGGCAAGGTAACCCTTTTTGTAAAGGGTTTCTCCTTGTAGTACGTACTGCCTTGCCTTGATTTTAACCCTTTCAGCTTCTACTTGATCATTGGGTAGTTCACCATTTTTAAGGAACTTCTTGATGGGAGTCATCCAGTTTGGATCTTCCTCGGTGACTACGTCTTGAACTTCCAATTCATCGATTGATGGATCCTTCAAAACTTCTACCAACACCTTCTTGGTAAGGTAGGCAAAAGTGAGAGATGCAAGCTTACTTAGGGCATCAGCCTTTTTGTTTTGAGATCTGGGAATTTGTTTAATGTTGCATGCTTGGAAGGTACTCATCAGCTCCTTGGATTTTTCTTTGTATTTTTTCATGTTGGGCTCTTTAGCAATGTAGCTATCGTTTACTTGGCTCGAGACCAGCAACGAATCTGTGAACACTTCAAGCTTTTCAACTTTCATTTCTTTAGCCAGCCTTAAGCCAGCGATTAGTGCCTCGTATTCAGCCTCGTTGTTGGTGGTCTGAAAATCAAAACGAAGAGCATACGTGAATTCCAACCCTTCTGGGTTGATCAAAATGAGTCCAGCCCCTGATCCTTCAACGCTTGAAGCCCCGTCAGTGAAAAGCTTCCAGGCTTCAAGGTCAGAGGGTTCAGTGGTTATAGCGTTCACTTTAGTGACTATTTGCTTTGGAATTTCTACAATGAAATCGTCCAAGACTTGGGCCTTGATAGCTTTTCTGGGGACACAGGTGATATTATGTTCACCTAGTTCTATAGCCCATTTGGCTAATCGTCCCGAGTTTTCCGGTTTTTCAGGCACACTCCTGATAGGTTGGTCGGTGACCACTTGTATAGGGTGTGCTTGGAAATACCTTCGGAGCCTTCTGGCTGTTTGAACCAAGGCTAGGGCAATCTTTTCAAGGGGAGGATATTTGGTTTCAGCTAATTTTAGGGTTTTTCTTAAGAAATAAACGGGTACCTGAGCTTTATCCCGTTCGAAGGTGAGGACTGCACTTATGGCCTCTTCAGCAACTGAAAGATAGACTGAAATTAATTCCCCTGTTTCAGGAGCTGCGATGTCTGGTAAGGAGGCAAGATGTTGTTTCATCTGGTTGAAGGCTTCTTCAGCCTCGTCAGTCCATTTGAATTCCTTCTTATTAGAGCAATTCTTGAGCGTTTTGTAGAAGGGCAGGGATCTTTCAGCCAGTTTGGAGGTAAAATGCTTCAAGGCTGCAAGTTTCTCGTTTAAGCTTTCAACGTCCTTCTTGGTTTTTGGTGGTTTGGTTTCCAGAACAGCTTTCACCTTGTTTGGGTTAGCCTTGATGCTTTGTTTCCCAACAATATGACCTACGAACTTTCCTTCCTCAAACCCAAATGAACATTTTTCAGGGTTGAGCTTCATGTTAACTTTTCTGAGGTTCTTGAAAGTTTCTTGAATGTCATCGAGCATTTGATACTCCGTCTTGCTTTTGATCACCAAGTCATCGACATATGCCTCCATGTTTTTGCCAATTTGGCATGCAAAGGCTTTGTCCACTAGACGTTGGTAGGTTGCTCCAGCGTTTTTGAGGCCAAAAGGAATCTTTTGGTAACAAAAGATTCCTTTATCGGTGTGGAACGCCGTCTTTTCTTCATCTTCTTCTTTCATGAGTATTTGATGATACCCTTTGTATGCATCAAGAAAGCATTTGAACAGATAGCCGGTGAGGGAGTCTACCTTGGGATCAATTTCGGGTAACGGGTAGTAGTCTTTGGGACAAGCCTTGTTAAGGTCCTTGAAGTCTATGCACATTCTCCATGAGTTGTCCGGCTTTCGGACCATCACCGGGTTTGCAACCCAAGATTGATATTTGACTTCGCGGATAATGCCAGCTGACACAAGCTTTTCAACCTCTTGGCATGCAGCCAAGCTTCTCTCAGGTGCTAGACTTCGTTTCTTCTGGACCACAGGCTTGACGTGAGACGGTATTTTCAACTCGTGTTCAGCAATGCTTCGGGGTATGCCTGTCATGTCTTCCGGGCACCAAGCGAAGACATCACTGTAATGTTTCAGTAGCTTCTCAAGGTATGACAGGGTTTCTTGTGAAAGGGTTTCTTGTGAAAGGCTAGGATTGACCCTTATCTTCTGCTCGGGGTACTTGGGGTTTATAGTAAGCCCTTGCCTGTCTTCTTCACTTTTAGAGCTCTCACCTTCAACCATATATGCTTCCTGGGAAGGTTGAAGGGTTGCTATTCCCCTCTCGGTGGGAAGCTTGACAGTACCGTGGCCAACAGACACAGCCATGTAAAATGCACACTGTCCTGGCCTCCCGATGATCACGTCATAATTTGAGGGAATGTTGATAACCACAAAGGTGGTGGTTGGACTTTTACCTTTTGCCCTTCACTGAAACAAACGTCAAGTGTCAGTTGCCCTAAAGGCTTGAGGGGTATATCAACAATACCTTTTATGGAGGTTCCGGAGGGTTGAAGCTTTGAACGTTCTTCATTACTTAAGCGGTTGAAGAACTTCTCAAACATGATTTCAGTGGCAGCACCAGTGTCTATGTAAGCTTTACTTGTTTGTAACGTTCCCACTATAGCCTCAACCACAAGAGGGCTTGAAAGAGGGTCTCTTTCTGTTGGGGGGAAGCAAACACACTGAAGCTCCCAAGCTTCCAACCGCTGTCTTTTGTGTGGAACCCTTCTGTCGAAATCCACCATACTTACTTCCTTGCCTTTTCCTTCAGCCATTTTGTCCGTTACTCCCTTTACTAAGTGAGCAAGTTCCCCGGATTTGACGGCTTCTTCAATTCTCTTTTTAATTTGGAAGCAATCATTGGTATGGTGTCCCTTTTCTTCGTGAAATTCACAAAATTGTGTGGAGTTTTCATTCTTCCTGCTCTTGGGGAGAGGTCTTGGAGGCCTAAAGTTCTGCTTGACTTCTTTCGTGGCAAGGATTTCTTGAGGGGTCTTTGTGAGGAGTGTGAAACTCATGCCTTTCTCCCTGGTTGGAGGGTTCCGACCTTCAGGCCTTCGATGGTCTGAACCCTTTTGACGTCTGTCATAGGAGTTAAAGTTCCCTCTTTTTCTGGCTGGGCTGTTGCTTCGCCAACTGGACCCTCTTTTCCTTTGTTCTTTAATATCAACTGCCTCCTCTCCACGGATATGGGCTTCTGCCCTTTTGAGAGCTTCTTCCAAGGTCTTGGGCAGGGATTTGTTGAAATCTCTTGTGAGATACTTCGAGGTGATAGCGTTCATGAAACCGGCTACCCTCATTTTCTCATCTGCCCCTACATATGTGAGACCTTCCTTCTTGTATCGTTCAATGAACTCACGGATACTTTCATCGTCACGTTGTTTTAACTGAAAGATCACGGTTGCATCTTTGACATATCACCTTTATTGGGAGAAGTTGGCCAGAAAACCCTTGCTGAGGTCATCGAAGCTTCGAATGCTTCGAGCAGGTAAATCATTGAACCAAATTCTGGCTGATCCGACAAGAGTTTGCAAGAACATTAGACAACATTCAGCATTTGACCACTTCTCAATCCTTGCTGCACCGGTGAAGATCTGAAGATGGTCCTCTGGGTCCTCAGTCCCATCGTACGTTCTGATGTGGGACGGCATCTTGATCTTCGTTTGAAAATCATAATTGGCTATTCGCTGTGAAAAGCATGAAAGGTTACTTGGCTTATAAGGTTTGGCCAAATCTTCTTCAACCCATGCACCCACATTATTGCCATTGTTGTTGTTTCCCTGAGTGGCCAGCACTTGATTAATAAAGTGCTGCCACGGGAAGCTGGCCATTATCTGGGCCATCATCTGGGGCATGGGGTTGAAGCCTTGAAGGCTTCCGGGTGCTCCTGAACAGCTAACTCCAAAGGGGGTGCTCATAACAGCACTTCATGCCAAGGGGAGCACGGATAGGGCTTGTTCCACGAGGTTGTTGTAGAAGCTGGAAGGCTTGTTACTGGGGACTGTAGGAGCTGATCTAGGGTCAGCTCATGGCCCAGAGGAGCACCACTTACAGCTGGTTGAGATGAAAAGAGAGGGCGTGTTGTGGGATTTGTCGTTGCAGACAGGTATGGATTAGGGTTTGAAGGATTACTGGGACCAGCCTCATTCCTAGTTGTAAAAGGTGGAATGGGAGGTCCGGGAGACAGCGTTGGTTCAGGCTCATCATAGTCTAGACGAATCCTTACTCCCTTGTCCCTTTCTTATTTACATATTGGTTGAGGAGAGACCTCAACTCAAGGAAATTGTTGGCAACACCCTCGTGGGTAAGTTCAATACGTGTTGGGGTGTCCGAGACACCAACATTGGGGGAAGGGACTCCGGATCTGGACGGAGGTGGCGTGTTAAAAGTGAGGAACTCAGAAGCGCTCTCCGGAGTTGAGAAAGAAGTTGGTATAGCCACATGAGCTTGGCTAGTACCCGGGGTTGAGGCGTTTGGGATCTGATTCACTTCTCCCGGGGATCCACTTTCTGACATGGTAGTTTCAAGAGAAGAGAGCTACACTACTAGGTCTTTTTTGAGAAGAAATAGCGGGCGTAGCCCCACGGTGGGCGCCAACTTGTTGATGCAACAAATAATAGACCAAGGATGGTAGCTGGGCTGGTTGGGCAAAAGGGTTGAAGGGTTCAACTTTGCCTAACGCAGGTCCCGTGGGGTCCCCCCACGTTTGCAAGACGTGGAAGGAGGTTCACTAGTTTATTTTTGTTGTTTGCTGAGGATCCTCCTCTGAAGTATGTTCAGATTCGGATGAATTGGGCAAACAGAATGTGTGTGTTGGATGTGAAAGGGAGTAACTCGCATGAAGCAAGTACTTGGAGTGAATGACCAGAGATTCAAGGAATAAGGACTGGTCAGGAATGTCCCCTGAAGTAAATGAAGTGTCAAATATATAGGAGAAGACATCTCCCAAAGAAGAATGCTTTTGACTAGTGACCTTGCTTGCAGTGAGGGGCTTACCCTTTCGGGGTTGAAGCCTTTTGACCCCTGGATAATAAAGTGTGCTCTGTGGACCTGCATTGCTTTTGCGGCTGGCAAGTGGTGAAGTAATCTGGAGACATGACTACTTACTGTTCCGTGCTACTTTATCTCGTCTTCCCAGGTTTTTAACCTTTGAACCATTTTTCCTTATGAGCATTTTACGTATTTAAATCATTCATATTTGGTCTTGGGCTACCCCCGTCATCACCGTCAAGACAAATGTTTGATTAATTCAGATCAGAGGTCTTAACCATTCAGACTCAATATAATGCTTAACCATTCAGAGTCAAATGTCTGAACCATCAAATATCTGCTCGTGAAACAAACAGTCTAAACCATTAAGTGCTGAAGAAGTAAGAGGTTTGAACCATTAAGAGCGCTATTAAGAGCTAACACAAACCCCTTAGAACAACTTAGTCACACACCCACTAAACCTACTCCTAATCTACAATTTTTTTCACTATGGGACTAGAACCCTTACCATTTGAATAAGAAACACCATTATGTAACACCATGATACAATTGTAAGATTAAATATAATTATGTTTAATATTTAATCTATAGCCATTATAATCATTTACATAATATAGATCAAAATATATAATAACCTATTAAATAATTAGTTGGTAATTGTTGATGGACCATATTACCCTCATTAACTAATAAGGTTTCCTCCTGGGTGCTTATATAAGGAGAATTATGTAGAGGTCAAAAGGTTACACACTGAGATAGATAACCTAATAACCATAACATCATCATCATCGACCTCCCTCTCCCATAACCGATTCCTTGTCGGTTTTCTTAGTCACCATCATTAGTCAGCACCCTAAGGAGGAACCAGATCACACTGACAATATGTCGAACACGATGTCATCTTCTCTGACTGGATTCTCCACAGAACTGTCTGCTGTAACAGGTATGTTTTCATGTTTCCTTGTTCATTTTATCATCACTTCGCTTCCTTCATCCTTTGAAGCATTCAAGATCAATTACAACACTCAGAAGGACAAATGGACGATGAGTGAGCTGGTCGCTATTTGTGTACAGGAGGAAGAGCGTATGAGGATGGATCGCCCTATTGATGTTGCTAACTTCACCACCTCCAACTCTAAGAAAAGGAAGAACAATCATCAGAGAAAGGATGCTTCAAAAGTCCAAAGGCCTAATCCTAATACAAGTGCACCCTCCAGCTCTAAGAACTCCTTAGGCAGAATCCGCTGCAAGTTCTGTAAAAAGGCAGGACATATGCAGAAGGAATGCCCTGACTTTTAAGGAGTGGTTGGCTAAGAAAGGTAACGATTATTTTGTGATACTTGAGTCTTATAATTTAAGTGTTCCTGCTAATTCTTGGTGGTTTGATTCTGGTTCTATGGTTCACGTTACCAATTCAACTCAGGGAATTCCTTTCAATCCGGAAGCTGGAAAGAAACCAAAGAACGCTTAAGGTTGGGGATGATCGAGAATAGAAGTGAAGGCCATTGGAACTTTACAATTAGTTATGAAAACTGGTTTATGTATTAAACTTTATGATACCTTATATGTTCCTGAGGTAACTCGGAACCATGTATCAGGACCAAAGTTAGACATGGACGGTTTTATTGTTTCCATGGTCATCGCAAACTCTCTATCCTCTATGATTCTGTTCTTTATGGTACTGGTATTCTGGATGGTGGTCTCTATAGATTAGAACTAGATGATGGCTTTTCCAAATCCTTGTTGTCATATAACATTAATGAATCACTCATAAAGGATGAAAGAGAAACGAGACTTAGAGACTTCGTCCATGTTGTGGCAATCAACGTTTAGGCCACATCTCAAGAGAATGATTAAATCGTCTCGTAAAGGATGAAGTCTTACCTCCTCTTAATTTCTCTGATTTTGGAACATGTGTCAAATGTCTTAAAGGTAAAATGACATTAGCGAATAAGAAAGGTGCCACTAGGAGTTCTAATTTATTAGAACTCATTCATACTGATATTAGTGGTCCCTACCAAATCGCTGGCATAACAGGACATACTTCATTTATCACTTTTATTGATGATTATTCTCGTTACATGTACTTGTATCTTATTAAGGAGAAATCTGAATCTCTAACAACTTTTAAAGATTATAAGGCTGAAGTTGAAAGCAATTAGATCGTCAGATTAAAGTTGTGAGATCAGATAGAGGCGGTGAATATTATGGAAGACATACTGATGTAGGACAAGCTCCTGGTCCATTTTATGAGTTTTGTAAGGGTCAGGGGATTGTGAACCAATACACCATGCCTGGTGCACCTCAGCAGAATGGTGTCGCTGAAAGAAGAAACCGTACCCTTATGAACATGGTGCGAAGTATGTTAGCCAACACTAATTTACCATTATTTCTCTGACTGAAGCATTAAAAGCAGCTGTTTCATACACTCAATAGAGTTCCTTCTAAGGTCTGTCCCTAAAACTCCTTATGAACTTTGGACAGGAAGGAAACCGAGTCTTAAATATATGAAAGTATGGGGCTGCATTGCTGAAGCAAAATTTTACAATCCTTTCTTAGGAAACTTGACCCTAAAACAGTTACCCTGCTTCTTATCGGTATCCCGAGAAATCAAAGGGTTACCGTTTCTATTGTCCTTCTCATGTCACCCGTATTGTTGAAACCAAGCGTGCTGCGTTCCTGGAGGATTTCAAGGTCAGTGGGAGCAGTACCAACCCTTACGAAGAATTGCAAGAAGTACAAGACGCGGGGGGGGGGGGAGGACTCGTCGCTTGCCATTACTCCGATTACTCCTCTTGTACCAATGCAACTACTGTACCTGAAGCTACTGCACCAACTCCACATTCACCTCCACAATCAGAACCCATTATACCTCATGACGAAGGCACATCAAACGCTCAAAACCAAGACAACGCTGAACCCGATAATCCACTCAGGAGGTCATCTAGGCAAAGAAGCCTACTAATTGGGATGGTTATGTTACCTACCTGACTGAAATGGATCCCGGAAAGCTCAATGATCCTATCTCTACAATTAGTTGGTAATTATTGATGGACCATATTACCCTCATTAACTAATTAGGTTTCCTCCTGGGTGCTTATATAAGGAGAATTATGTAGAGGTCAAAAGGTTACACACTGAGATAGATAACCTAATAACCATAACATCATCATCATCATCGACCTCCCCTCTCCCATAACCGATCCCTTGTCGGTTTTCTTAGTCAACATCATTAGTCAGCACCCTAAGGAGGAACCAGATCACACTGACAATTATGTCGAACACGATGTCATCTTCTCTGACTGGATTCTCCACTGCACTGTCTGCTGTAACAGGTATGTTTTCATGTTTTCCATATGATTAAACAGAACTGATCCAACAACAATTAGGTTACAAACCCTTTGGTGCAAACTTTCTTCTATAGGTAACAATTCAAACTCATTTCACAAATCATAACTATTATGCATTTTCAGTTCTATGATATAAAAACTGTTTATTGTGAAATCACTAGCGGTAGGTGGTACATACCCTTTTGGTAACCTTGTGTATATTATTAACTTGACTTAATCCATAAAGTTATAGATCCCCATCGGATAATTTCAACCCATTAGAGCTTTACTTAAACGGATTAAACATGTTAATTCAAACTGTTTATTAAACAAGTTAGAAATTATGACCCAAGAATCGGTTATTCACTCATTTTCACATCATGTTAACCTTGACCCCTAGATCACAACTTTAGATATTAGAACTCTCACTCCTTGATGAAAAATACAAATATATAAAGACATATAGTGAAGGAGCTAGCCTAAAAATTCAGGGACATCCCAGTTTTTTTTTTAAGGATCAGGGGTATCATTTGTATAAAAACGAATTTTTTTATTTTTTTATATTACGAAATCGGTAAGGAGACGGGGTTGAGGGGTAACCCGTGCTACCCCTTCTAATACACTAGCTCCGCCCCTGAAGACATACATCGTGAAGACTTCAACCACTAAGCAAATTTAGCTGAATTGATTTTAATATTGTATCTTATTATTTATAAAACAACATGTGCAAATAGATTATAGAATGGTTGTATAGGAGCTTCATATGCATTGAGTGGTTGCACAAATTTAAATAGTATTTTTGTGAGAGTAAGAGAATATGATAATTAATATAGGGGGTAACCGGGTAACTATTAGTCTTATACACATGACCTTATTTATATAGTGCAAGATTAAATATATAATCATATGTATTTAATTTAGTGGTCATCATTATCATTTATATTATAAAGATTAAAATAAAAATAATACCTTATAATATATTAGTAGCTAATTGTTGATGGACCGATTTACCCTTATTAACTAATAAGGTTTCCCTTGGGTGTATTTAAGGAAATTACCAGAGAGAGTTTTAGGTTAGACATTAATCACAACATCACAACATAATTCGACCCCTTCTATCTCCACCATTCATGAGTTCTTCAACCCTAAAGAACTCGGTACTACCATCAGTAATTTACACTCTAAACGGAAACTAGATCAAGCTAACTAGCATGTCGAACTCCTGTAACACCCGTCTCAATTTAACACAATTATATCATTTAAAATACGCATTTTATATCAAAAATACGACTTTACAAAAACTTTGTTATGCCAACATCCATACATGTTTAAAACATTCAAAAACTGAGTTATAAGTGTTTACATATAGCCCTTTTTACGAAAAGAAAACGAGATCAATGCGGAAGCTTCATTTGATTGCGTGTTCGGTTCTCGTTTCTCGCTTGATCTTTCATCCGGAGGTCCGTAACAATCGCCTAAGATCAAAACCAACGTAAAAATTAGTTTTGATAGATTAATAACAAGTTATAACAAGTTCCCCAAGTTAAATAAGCAAAACAAATGAAAATTTCAGGTTTTTCACCTGTCGCGTGCCGCGACGGGTTTGGGGTTATCTGTCGCGTGCCGCGACACCCATCCCTCCTCTTCGTCGCGCGACGCTAGCACCTAATTTCGACAGAATGTTCCTTATTTCAGCTGCACATTTGCCCAGCTATGATTTTAACCTAAATTCCAACTTCAAAGTTTCATAACTTTTGATCTACATATCCAAATTACGTGATTCTTTTTCCTACGTGTCCGTAATTTAAATACGGACCCGTTTATTATCATTATTTGCATAAAAATCTCATTTATAGGCTGATCGCCTAAAAATTCCCTTTCCATTTATTCGACCCGTTTGGCTATATGTCAAACCTTACATAATTCATTCTTAATGATTTCTAAACAGCATACCCCTTTCCCCGGGCTTGTCAACATTGGCGTTTCACTACAATTTCCAAGATTTACGCACACGATATGTTGTGCTAGTTAAGAACAATTTCAACCATGAATATTATTACTAACCAACAATTTATGATTCAGATCTTTTGACCCATATCATGGGTTTCTTTAAGAAAAGCTATGCTCTTGGTGCGTCCGTTCCACGGACTATGCTATCATAATTCAAAAACAACTAGTGACTATAAAATCACTTCAACACTACCATTTTATCCATTATTTGACCCGTTTGGTTGTCTAATGGAAACCACCATTTCACGACACACCAAACTTATCTTAACTCATATTTGACCCATTCGGTTTGTCGAGTGAACTTTGTCACTTCATTGACTTACCAAACATACTTGAACCGTTTATTTTAACCCGTTCGGTTTGTCGAGTGAACTTCGTCACTTCTATGACTTACCAAACATATTTTAATCGTTTGTTTTGACCTGTTCGGTTTGTCGAGTGAACTTCGTCACTTCTATGACTTGCCAAACATATTTTAATCATTTATTTTGACCCGTTTAGTTGTCGAGCGAACTTCGTCGCTTCTATGACATACTAAACTCAAATATTACACTACCATTCCATTAACAATTCTAAGACCAATGTTTATGCATAATGTAACGAAACTAAATATTACGTACCTTTCAAGCACCCATTTTAAGCGTGTGTCCACCCCGGCTTGTCTACTTGATGATCCGGACTCCTTGCCTAAAAGAGTTCAATTCACAATGTTTTTAGAACCCTTTTTATGCACTTTAACGCATCATCTGTCATAGCAATCAAACATGCGCTTTTATCTAAATTTAACACTTAATTCCTCACTTAGGCATTTCAACGAACACCTAACGGGTATAATTTTTACATAACTTGTATCAAGTTCATAACTTGTTATTTTCACCAATTATAACTACATATTAGGTTTTCACAATATCAAACATGCATACATTCACCAAAATCATCATGCAGAAGTCAAGTACTACTACTTTTAACCGTCAAATCCTTGAGTTCATCTTATTTTTTAAAACCCATTTAACCTATGTATGGGTTATTATAAGTTTCATAACTCTAAGCATGATTCTTGTAAAATACCCACCAGAATTCAGTCTCAAACTTGTTTTCATTACAAGTTTCATCTAAACATTATATAGTAAAGCTAAATTTCGATTTTCACCATTAACCTAGAATTCAAGATGAATCAAAACATCAAGATTTTGCATACCTTATGATCCCTTCAACTAGGTGATCACTAATTTGTGCATGAAAATCGATTTGGACTTGATTAAGACCTTCAATTTGATCAATTTAGTAAGAGCTAGGGTTTGGTGAGGAGCTCTTGTTTGCCCCCTGCTTCTTGATCGACCAGACACACCTAAGTGTGTGTTTGGTGTGGTTTATTTTTGTTTTAATCATTCAAGTTTCCAACTTTACAACTTAGGTCCCTCCACTATTGTTTTATTCATAATTTAGGAGTTTCCATTCATTTATTTGGTATCACCAGACCCGTATCTGTCACACCCCGATATTTCCACATATTACCGGTGGGCCCAGTGGGGAGTATCGTGACGTAGTTAATATCATCATTGTCAATACACACAATATAATAGCACAACGGAAGGCTTGGTGAATAATTACTATTACAAACCATAGTGTCTGAGTGTCCAAATGAAAGAATATACAGACTTGGTTGTAATAAAGATCCACAGGCGGATCATAAATAAAATACAAGGAACTGAAAGAACAGACTCCAGGTATCTAGGGATTTGCAAGATCCTCTTATATGACACCTAGTAGCTCCAGCCTATTTACGTGAGGTACCTGTCAATCAGTCTTTGGAAAATACGTCAGTTTACACTGGTAAATACAATTAACCGACTCAGTTGAAAACATTTATGAAAATTGATTTAAGCGCACGAGGCACAAATAATTTATAACTTGGGACAATTATTTAAGATAATCTTGTATACAGTTTTACATGTTTGTCATACATATGGGGCCGGTTTGGAAGTCGGTCATGATTAACCGACTCACCACTTATAGAACCCACAAAGGAGTTATCCCCAACATGTGGGTTATATTATTATTTGCATATGTCAGGTGTGTGCCTACACCCCGTGCATAGGTCGTGGCCATTTTCAAATGAAATGAGCCGAGGATATCTAGGACACGGTCGTATTAACCCCCAATGTTTATGTTATCAAACAAAACAGATTAAAACGGGTTATGTAATTTATTAATCACAATCCGATTAAATGGTTTCATACCCGACCAAGTGGTATTATTATAATACCGTATCCCAAGCCCGTAAAAAGGAAAATAAGTTAAAAGTATTTACCTGAGCTAGATGAAAGAGGTAACTCAGCCGTATATTCCTAAAGCCTTATGAAAATACCTTCTACTGTAGCTACTCAATCTGTATGAAAGGTTTCATAACCTATTAGGATACTAACGGGTCTTTATTTAAGTCAAGACTTAGACCGGTTAGTGGAAAATATACTTTACGGTTCTAAACGCTAGATTAAGCGGATGCCGGAGTAGAATGTGGTTTAGACCTGACAAGTTTGGATACTTGTATAATATGGGTAAACTAAACACATTCTGAAAATTGAGGATTTAATGATAAGGTTAAACCCGTTTCGGCCATTTTATGTAAACTAGTC
>JARYGA010034146.1:0-27413 GCA_030545235.1 Helianthus tuberosus | reverse complement strand
TGTCTAACCTTTAATTTAATCAATTAGTTCCTTTATTATTAAAAAACTTTTATTTAATCCTTAATTTAATTCAATTAATAGAAGACATAAGTGGGCATGGATTCCATGAATCAAATATCCAGATTGCCCTCAAAGTGTCTTAAAACTTTGAACAATGTCCAAGTTTAACCCCTTTAAAATGGTTTGCTTTATTTATACATGTGACTTCAAAACTTGTACACATGGTAAAATTACCAAAAGGGTAAAAAAAACCCAGTTTACTTAATAAATTGATAATGATAATGATAATTCAAATGGGCGTTTTAAAAACATGTGTGCTATTCAAATGAAGCAAGCAATATTGAAAGAGATAATTACAAAACTCCAACTTATCAAGAAAGTCAGTCTCGTCTTCATCCAATGCTTTTGGAGGTCCAAAATTTAGAGTGGCACGTGAGAGAGAGCACTAAAAGATGTAATGAGGAGAATTAGTGGCACTAACTATGCTTGAAGCGTTCGTTGCACTCTGCATCTTTCTTGTCCTTATTCTCCTTTAAAATCTGCACGAAATTATATAAACAAGCCAAATCAACTATACCATGTGTATTGAAAAGCAAGCAAGCTTGAAAAAGTTAACAAACTAATGCAGAGAGAAAGTCAGCAAATGTCGTATAGCATAAGTCTTACAGAATCAACTATGCTAGGAAAATCAAGAATCAAACAAAAGTTGATAAAGAAACAATAGAACATGATGCCGGAGCATCCGAACTACTAATACTCGGTCCAAACTCAATCTGAATGATCAAGAACCAAATTTAGGTGAAACAGTATGTCCCAAAGTAACTAAATGATGTGATGTATAACATGAAGAACCAAATGTCTAAATAGATTCATGTTTCAGCGTTCTTATCTAATGCCTTGCAATTAAAAGATAATATTTTTGGTTGGTGAATGAATGAAAGTAATAAAAGCAAGACAAAGAAGAAGAAGAAGAACTATGATACCTGAAAAAGGGGGCGATCTTTTTAGGCAGTTCCTTCTTCAACTCTAGGTAGTCTTCTTAGCTTCATCCAACTGTTTGTTTGTTGGTTAAATAAATCACAAAGGTTTCCAATTGAATGAATGAATAAACAAACAAACGGAGGATTGTGACCTGTTCCTGCGATACAAAATTCATCAGCCTAGTTACCGGAGGAGGGTACCCTCGTCCTCCATCACTCCTTCCAAGAGTATTACTATCAACCTTCTTCTTCTTGCTTGCCTTCTCTCACAAATCCAATTTACAACACACCAAACCTAATATAGTAAATATCTTGTGGAAAAATATTAAAACTACAAACTACTAACCACTTTCGGGAAAAAAAATCTGTTGAGAAAAAGGCTAGACAAATAAACTTAGTTCATGTTCTATTTGCAATGAATTAGAAAAACAATGTGCATGTAATTATATCTCCCAGCATGAACAAAATGAAACATTGCTCGCAAAAAAACTGAACATACAATACATGTTTCTAGCAGAATATATATTATATACACATGAGTGTGTTTAGCATTTACTTAAGGGTTTTAACTTCAATATCAGTTACGGCTTTTGGTTTGTATATAAATTAGTGCAAGGCTAATAGTTAATTTCCTCATCAATTCAATAAATGATGGCCTTGATGATCATTACTTATTAATTTATATTGATTAGTACCCATAACCTTTTGAATTATTTTTATTTAAAATGGTGCCAACATCCAAAAATGCCACTAAAGTTTAAAATTTTAGACAATGTGCAAGTTTACCCCCTCTAAAATGGTTTGGCTCTCTTGTACATGTTGATTCAAAATATGTACATAATGTAAAATTGTCATAAGTGTAGAAAACCTAGTTTACTTAAGGGGACTCGGGGTGGTTCACTAGTGATAGTTTCTATCACTCACACTGTCCAATAAAATCGTGCCATGTCATCAACCAAATTTCTATCACTAGTGATAGAAATGTAGGCGGGGTGGTATCACTAGTGATGGAATTCTATCACTCCCCAATTTTTTATAATTTTTATTTTTAGACTTCTGCCATTTTCTTCCATGTACACGTGTTGCCATGATGAAGATGCATACTTCCATTTAATTTCTTCCATGTACACGTGTTGCCATGATGAACTATACTTCCATTTTTAATTCTGCAACATGCAGAGCAAATAATTATGCAGAACATGGAGGCGGCGGCAACATGGAACAACAACAAACTTCAACGCGTGAAGGAAATAACGCGTTTCAAACTTCACGCGTTATAAAAGAACCGGCGGCGGTGTAGCGTGATAGTTTAACGCGTTATCGAGCTCCATCACGTACCGCCCCGAGTGGCCTAATAAATAAGGTAGTATATAGATATAGATATAGATTATTTACTTTGTATTTTTACCCTACTTAAACTTTTTTAGGAGATAAGAATGTGATACATCAATCATGTATAAGAGACAAAATTATGTTGAAAAAAAACAAAAATCACAAAATGGCATTTTTCACGTGGATTATCAAAATATTGTAAAAAATGTGATTATGGTCCCCACACATGATCATGTTCACATTCTAATATTCTTATTCGATAGAAAAGCTTAAAATGTTTAAAAATATATTAAAGAGTTAATTATTGTTTTCGTCCCATTAGTTTGTCAAAAATCACTATTTAAGTCCATTGGTTTAAAATTTGCGATTTACGTCCATGTGGTTTCACTTTCGTAACCATTTCAGTCCATGTGGTTTCACTTTTATAACCATTTCAGTCTATTTATTCTGTAAGTACAGGGATTGAAATGGTTACGAGGTGGACTGAAATGGTTACGAAAGTGAAACCACAGGGACTGAAATCGCAAATTATAAGTAACGGACTGAAATAGTGATTTTTGACAAACCAAATGAACGAAAACATTAATTAACTCTATATTAAAAGAACCTTATAAATGTTGATTGAATAATAGACTCAACATAGTAAAAATACATCATATAAAAAGCTTAAGTCACATAAATCGCATATAAAACTATAAGGAAAAATTACAAGTTCTGTCCTTTATCTTTATACCATATTTCAAACGGTGTCCTTTTCAACGAATTTTGACAGGTTTTGCCCTTTATAGGGAATTTTGTTGCATGTTTTGTCCTTTGACCCCAACCTAGTTAAATTTTCTTATTAAACCTGGTCACATGCAAGTCACATGAGGGTAGTTTAGTCTTTATATATATAAAGGATAATTTTTGTAAATACTGATACATGTATAAATACAAAACTTATAATTTTTCCAAACTATAATTATTGTTTATCAACATTATATAGAGTAAAAGAATATATTGGTAATTTTTTTAATTTCCTCTTTTTATTATAAGTTGTTCAATGATGCAAAAAAAACAGTATGAATTGGATCTTTAAATGTCAAGGGACGTAATTAAACCTAACGAGCACTCCTTCTCTGGGTAATAGAATCATATCAGAGTAAAATCAAGATCAAGTGGATTTTGTTGATCTAAACTTAACTTTTAGTTTATCGACCAATAACACAACAAACAACAAAATATGATGTATAAAGAAATCAAAGATATAGTTAAATTACTAATATTAGACAAAGATAGAAAACCTACAAATACGATAACAAATGTGGTGTATAAAGAATCTTTAGACTTGTGATTTTTTCGTAGTTGTTTTTGTAAGATCATTACAATTTAATCTTTTCATAAGTAATGAAACATTTCATTTATTTCAGAAATTTATGTAAAGACCTATAAATAATTAGAATAAAATTTATTTTAGTTACCATTTATAACTCCTTGTATTAAGGGACTGGGGGTGGTTCCGTGATGGACCACCATCACTCGTGAAAGGAAATTGCACACCGCCGCCACCTATATTCTTCACGCGTGAAACTTAAAACGCGTGGAAAAGTTCACACGTTGTACATGTGCAAAATATGAATGTTGGGCTTTTGGACCGCATTTTAACGGTTAGTTTTAATAAAAAAAAACCTTTAAACCTTTTATATATACTTCTCAATTTTAAACCATTTCACCCACACCAAAACACAAACACATTTCACACAATCTACATCTTTCTCAAATGGAGTTTCCTACGTATTCGACGTTTTCGATGGACAACGATAGCGATACGCAGTCATCTTCTAACAGTGAGACGCTAAAATATTTTGTGTCGGTGTATAACGAAGTTGAGTCTAGTTCGTCCCGCCCAAAGAAGAAGATGGTAGATCGTGATCGTATACTTGCCAACGAAGTGTTAATGAACGATTATTTTGTGGAGAATCCGCTCTACAATGCCGAAACGTTTAGAGATCGGTTTCGTTTACCAAAAGAATTATTTTTAAAGATTGTTGGAGACATCAAAGCAAGCGAGGAATGGTTTCAAGAAGGTTACGATGCGAGGGGCAAACCAAGTGTCACGGCGATACAAAAATGCACGTCCGCCATTCCCCAACTAGCGACAGGTAACCCTCCCGATCAATTTATTATTATTATTATTTAATTGTAGTCTAAAATATTTCTAGTATGTTTAATTGAACTAGTATGTTTTAATTTTAATGAAATTTATAATTTTAGTGTTTTATTGTTAATTTCTAATTTAAAAAAAGGTTGTGAGTGGTGGAATTCTATCACTAGTGATGACCACCGCCAATAAAAAAAAGCTTGTGAGTGATAGAATAGTGATTGATAACATGGCAGAACTTGATTGGTTGTTGTGAGTGATGAGTGATGACCACCCCCACTCCCCTTAAAGCTTTAGATAATGATTATGTCAGTGTTCAACACTTGGCTTGATTATGATGTGCACATGCTCTCTTTTTTTTAATGGCAAATTTGGAAGAGTGACGGATCGCTATAGTATAATCGTGTCAATAGGGAAACCACCCGATCATATCGATCTCACTGGGCAATAATGTCTATACACCAATTCAGAAGGAAACCCAATAAATTTGGGGAAAAATCCGGTGTGAGAATCGAACCCATGACTTAATAATCATAGGCCTTATACCACCACTAAAATGCCAAGAGGCTATAATACCATGGGTGCACATGCTCTCTTTATTTTACTAATAATCTGATTCCCCCATTAAAGAATCTGTCTTCATTCACCATCAAATATCAATCTTGTTTTTATTAAATATGACGAAAAATGTTTTTCCTAAACGTTTAGAATACGTGTATTACATATTGCTTAATGATAGCCAAAGATCTCTTATCTTTAACATAGGGTATTGGACTATATATAGACCAAGGATAAAACACACCGATACTCAATCTTCCCATTGCCAACACTCACTCACCATGGTTAATGAGAAAATGGGAGAGCTAAACAAAGATTCTTTCGTCACTCTTCTCACAAACCTCATTGGAGAATCCAAATTCGTGCAGAACAATCCGCCTGAGCTCATACCGAAGGAGGATTTGGTCGTCAACCATGTTCTTGATGCCCTCCTCCCTCTTTCCACCACCACAGGTCGCGGCCCCCTCATCGTCAATCACATTACCTACAAACCCAACCGAGGGAATCTCATAGTAGAGTACCCTGGAACCGAACCCAACAAGGTCGTTTCGTTTGTTGGCATGCACATGGATGTTGTCACAGCTAATCCAGAAGAATGGGTAGTTTGTTTATCTTCTTAATTCATATATAATTAACTAAAAAGATTATGTATCTAGTTATTGTTTTGATTATGAAATATGAACACATTAATGGTGTCAGGATTTTGATCCTTTTTCCCTAAGCATTGATGGAGACAAGCTTCAAGGGCGTGGAACAACTGATTGCTTGGGACATGTCGCCCTTGTAATCGAGCTTATGAAGACCCTCGGCCAAACAAAACCGAAGCTTAAATCCACTGTTGTTGCTGTCTTCATAGCCAGTGAAGAGAACACTTCTATTCCAGGTGTTGGTGTTGAGGAACTTGCAAAAGATGGATATCTTGATAAGTTGAAAAATGGACCTTTGTACGTCTTCTTTGCAAAACATGTTACTGTGATTTTTTACATAAATTTAAGAGATATAAATTGTTACAAAAAAAATGATATTTATAGGTATTGGGTTGACTCAGCAGATAAACAACCTTGCATTGGTTCAGGTGGATCAATACCATGGCACCTTCATGTTACCGGGAAACTTTTTCATAGTGGTCTACCAAATAAGGTAATTCACTTACAAGATAGGCAAGCTTTTTCAAGGAAGCAGTTGCCGTCGTGTAGGGCACTTGCCATCGTGTAGGGTTTGGGAAGGGGAGGGTAGCGTCTCTTAACTCTCTCGTCACGAACGAGATTGATTTTAAGAAAAAATGAATTACAAGGGTAAAAAAAAAAAAAAAAAAAAAAGTAAATTACGATTTTGACCCATGTGGTTATATCACTTTTACCTTTTTAGCTCAAAAAGAAACTTTTAACATCTGAGCCCCCAACGTCTTTTTTTTTTAACCCTTTTGGCCCCTAACACTAACCCCATCCATTTACTTTTAGGGGCCAAAAGAGTTAGAAAAAAAAAACGTTGGAGGCTCAAATGTTAAAAGTTTCTTTTTGGGCTAAAAGGGTAAAAGTGATATAACCAAAGGGGCCAAAATCATAATTTACTCAAAAGAAAATATGTAATTGATTGTAAGAGTTAAGTAAATCTAACTTATAATAAAAGACTTCAAATAATGTCACATGACATTCTCTTCTTCAACCTCATAAATTTTAGAATTAATTGCTCGGATGGTCCCTATGGTTTCACGTTTTTTCACGTTTAGTCCCCACCTTTTGAAAATAGCATGTATGCTCCCTATGGTTTGTCATTTTGTTACTCGGATAGTCCCCCAACATTTACTCTGGGGACTATCCGAGTAACAAAATGACAAACCATAGGGAACATACATGTTATTTCCAAACTAACTGACATCTACTCAGGGACTATCCGAGTAACAAAATGACAAACCATAGGGAGCATACCTGCTATTTTCAAAAGGTGGGGACTAAACGTGAAAAAACTTGAAACCACAGGACCATCCGAGCAATTAACTCTAAATTTTATTTATATTTGTTCAATAAATTTCTTTTAATATTAATATTAATTAATAACCAATATATAGATATCACTTATTTTTATCCTTATCTTTATTTAAAATTAATAAATAACTTCGATTTTGCAATTAGACTCTTTGTTTTTTTACTTTTAACTCAAAGTTTTTCATTTTTTGCAATTTAATCCCAACTCGTTTTTATTTTCAATTTTGTTCCACCATACTTTTCATCTTTCCCAAGTTTTTCGTTTCGTTCTAAATTTTGTGAGTTAACGAATCGCAATGTGCGTGTGGGCTTCAACATTTTTTCGTATATTTTTTCCCGTTTGACTGACCCATCGCGTCACATCTATTTTTCTGCGTTTGACAAGTTCATCCAACACGCGGGTCCTGGATGGACTTAGTTATTTTTTTCTATGTTTTATGTTTCGGTCAGCTTTTTTTATGTTTTATGGACTTAGCAACGAGCGTGCGTGATTCAAATATTTTACGTCAGCTTTTCGCTCGGCGTTATTTTTTTCCCGTTTTTATTTATTTTGTTTTGAAGAGCTTTCCCGGTGGTGGTCGCTGACAATGGTATAGTATTGTTACTACTTAACACAGTTTTACAACAACCGCTGCAACGCAGTGGCTTAATACTAGTATGTAATAAAGGCATGGATCTATGTCAAAATCTCTATTTTTAGTAATTGATATAGTGACAACTAGAGTGTCATTGTTATTTCTTTTTATATACTTGTTAGGCTATTAATCCTCTTGAGCTAGCAATGGAAGCGCTTATAGAGATCCAAACAAGGTTTTACAAAGATTTCCCTCCACACCCTAAGGCGGCGAGAAGACCGGACAATGACTGGAAGGATGAGCAAGTCGTCTTTCCAAAAGTCCGAGGCGGACCGCGCGATAGGCGCGCCGTGGTTATCACGGGGCACCTAGCTCACTACTGCACCGAGCGATTATTCATCGACCCGGGCAGTACGTCCGATATTATATACGAGCAATGCTTCAACCAGTTCGATCAAGAAGACAAAGATCGACTGCAGCCAGCGGACTACCCGTTGGCCGGATTTTCAGGGGAAACCGTGTTCCCCCTGGGACAAATTACCTTCCCTGTGCGCCTCACCAACGGAAGGCACACAAGGACGGAGGAGGTGAACTTATTGGTTTTACCTCACACCTCAAGGTATGACGTAATTCTCGGGAGGGAGTCCCAAGGCGACTTCAACATGATAACATCCGTCCCCCACTCTGCCATCGGTTTTCCAACCGAAACGGGGATCGCGATAATATACGCCCAAAGAGAAGTCATGTCTACGGACGAACTGCGTCCGGCAAAGGTAGCAAGGTCTACCCCCAACACCCAACCAGAAAAATGGGTTCTTAATGCAAGACACCCAGAGCAAACAGTCACGTTGGGCCATGCCTTGACACCTACCATCAGAGCGCGCCTGAAGCAACTACTCTTCAAGAACCAAGATATTTTCGCGTGGACACCCGCAGATATGACAGGGGTACCACGCGAAATTGCGCAACACTTCTTGAATACCATGCCAGGTATCAAGCCCGTGATCCAAGGCCAACGCCACCTCGGATCAGCAAAAAACGCGGCGATGGAAGAGCAGGTACAGGAACTGCTCTCCGCAGGCATCCTGCGGGAAGTGAAATACCAGACTTGGCTGTCCAACCCAGTCATGGTAGAAAAACCAAGCGGGGGCTGGCGCATGTGTGTCGATTACAAAGACCTCAATAAGGCCTGCCCCAAGGATTGTTACGCACTTCCAGAGATCGACGAAAAGGTCGATAACCTCGCACCATTTCGATGGAAGTGCTTCCTCGATTGTTACAAAGGCTATCACCAAGTACAGATGGCAATCGACGATGAAGACAAAACGGCATTCCGCAATCCTACCGGGAATTACTGCTACACCAAAATGCCGTTCGGGTTGCGCAACGCGGGCTCAACCTATCAAAAGTTGATGAACGACACCTTTCGCGGTCAAATCAGCAAAAGTGTCAAAATCTATATGGACGACCTGGTCGTCATGAGCATGGAGGAAAACACCATGCTCGAAGATATCGAAAGAACATTCCAAACTCTGCGAAGCGTTAACATGAAGCTCAACCCAGGAAAATGCTCGTTTGGAATGGAAGAAGGCAAATTCCTTGGATTCATCGTAACCAAAGATGGATTCAAGGTGAACCCGGAAAAAGTTCAGGCGATCGAGCGCATGCCATCGCCTTCTACGATGAAGGAAATGCAACGACTAGCCGGCAGGCTAGCCGCACTCAATAGATTCTTAGCCAACCATGCAGCTAAGTCTTACCCTTTCATCAAGACCCTGCGGAGCTGTCTAAAAAAGGAACAATTCCAATGGACCGCAGAGGCCGAAAAAGCTTTCCGGGAAATGAAAGAGTGTTTGATCCAACTCCCAACTTTAACCGCACCACGAAAAGATGAGCCACTTATCTTATACCTGTCTGCCGCGGACAACGCGGTAGGCGCGGTACTTATAGTGGAGCGGGAAGGAGTCCAAACACCCATCTACTACATCAGCAAAATGCTCAACGACCCAGAGACAAGGTACTCCATCATGGAAAAATTGGTACTGGCACTAGTGCACGCATCAAGACGTTTACGACGTTACTTTGCAAACCACGTCATCACAGTGTTAACCAACTATAGGATCGGCCCGATCCTATCAAAACCCGACATCTCTGGGAGGTTAGCAAAATGGGCAATCGAGCTGGGCGCGCTTTCACTGAACTATAAGCCGCGCCCCGCAATCAAAGGCCAGGTCTTGGCTGACTTCGTTGCTGAAATACCAGCAAACCGCATCCAAGAATGCGAAGAAGAACAAAACCCTGTATCACAACCATCCTCCACAGAAACCTGGGCACTATTTACAGATGGTGCATCCAACGAGGATGGTTCTGGCGCAGGTTTGCGACTTGTCAGCCCCGATGGCCAAGAGCTAACCTACGCAATACGCCTCGATTTCGAAAGCACGAATAACGAAGCGGAGTATGAGGCTCTACTGGCAGGGTTGCGTTTAGCAATTAAACTCGACGTCAAACATTTGGAAGCACACGTCGATTCACTACTAGTTGCAGGGCAGATACGCTGTGACTATGCCGCAAAGGGGGATACCATGATCCTCTATCTCGAACAAGCCCTGCAACTGAAGTCAAAGTTGACCTCCTTCAATATTCGCCACATCAACAGGAGTGAAAATAAACCCGCGGACGCACTATCAAAACTTGCGTCCACCAGCTTCCAACACCTAGCAAAAGAGGTACGCATCGAAGTCCTGCAAAATCCTTCGGTACCCCTGCGCCAAGTCAATGTCATCCAATACGGTACAACATCCTGGATGACACCGCTCATTGCATACTTACAATCAGGGTTTACTCCCGAAAGCAAAGCAGAGGCACGCAAGCTGCAATACAAAGCGTGTCATTACCAAATGGTAGACGGTATCTTATACCGTAAATCATACCTGGGGCCACTCCTACGATGCGTCAACCCCCAAGATGCCACATACCTTATCAAAGAAATTCACGAGGGGATATGTGGCATACACGCAGGACCACGCATGGTGGTGGCCAAAATTATGAACGCCGGGTACTATTGGCCGGGCATGCACCTGGATGCAGTCAAAGTCTTACGCAAGTGTTTCAATTGTCAGCGACATGCTCCCAAGACCTTGCGTCCCAAGAACAACTTGATCCCCGTCACCACCGCATGGCCATTCCAAAAATGGGCAATCGATGTGGTGGGACCATTTCCAGACGCACCAGGAGCAGTGAAATTTATCATAGTAGCTGTTGATTACTTTACAAAATGGGTAGAAGCAAAGCCACTTGCATCAACCACCGCTATGATAACAAGGAAATTCGTGTGGGAACATATCGTCTGCCGTTTCGGTCTACCAATGTGCATCGTCACCGACAACGGTACCAACTTCGCTGCCGACGACTTTCAAAAATGGCTAAAAGAGCTAAACATTGAACACATATTCTCCTCAGTGGCGCATCCGCAAGGGAACGGCCAAGTCGAGAGTATCAATAAAAGCTTAGTCGAAGGCATCAAAGCACGGTTGGGAACAGCCAGACGCGGCTGGGTTGATGAACTCCCTAGCATTTTATGGGCTCACAGGACAAGCCCAAAAACAAGCAACGGCGAGACCCCCTTCAGCCTAGTCTACGGTACTGAAGCGGTAATCTCCGCGGAAGTAGGCCTCCCCTCACCTAGAATGTTGGCCATCAACAAGATGGACAACAATGAGGAACGCAGGGTTGACTTAGACCTCTTGGAAGAAAGGCGCGAAAACGCTGCCATCAACGAGGCCAAGTACAAAACAAAGTTGGAAAAGTACTACAATGCACGCGTTCGCATTTGTACTTTCAACCCTGGAGACTACGTCCTTCGTGACAACGAAGCATCAAACGCAGAACGCCCAGGAAAACTTGCCCCCAAGTGGGAAGGACCGTACCTCATCCAAGAGGTCCTAGGCAAAGGCGCGTATAAACTACAAACCTTAGCAGGAGAAACTATCGCACGCACATGGAACGTACAGCAACTTCGACGCTGTTATATGTAAGCCATGTTTTCTGCATGTAATCTATTGGGCCGCAGGCCATTTGCAAATAAATAAATAGACGATTCAATGCAATATTGTTTATTTATTTCTATTACAAATGCGTGTTCCACTCTGAGGTATACACAAAAACAGATTAGCAAAATCTTCATTCGTGATACCCATACAGAATGGTAACCACACGCAACTATTGTAATAGGCCAGCAATGGCAATACTGTTTGTCTAACCAAAGACAAATCTTCATACTTGCATATCACCTAGATATGCAAAAGGAAATTACAGATTTAGTATTACTCGCAGTAACACTAAACGCGTACAAATTCAAACATGCAAGTAGTAAAAACACTTGTAAAAATTGAAACAACAATTCTTTATATTCAAAAAATTCCTACACCTGCGCGGTGCACAAGGAATTTACATAAAGTTTTGTAACATTTACCTAAGGAAACAAAAGAGGCACGCAGGCTAATCTAATCTTCTTTCGTACCACTGGGGCCCGCACCATCCGTGCCCTCAACATCTGGTTTTTCCTCATCCTCTTCATCTTCATCAGCATATAAGACTCGCAAGCGGTCCACATAATCCTCCGATTCTAGACACTTTTCAAGTTCTTCAAGATCTGTGAGGGTTGTATCATTAAACTCCTGAACCGCAGCAGCAAGAAGCGTTTCAGTATCCACATCCTTGAACCCGGATCGCTCATCAGTATATCCGCCCTCGGTTACAAGATTCATATGAGCAATGCAGCGATTATAGCCAGCTTTAAAACCAGCATCCCGGGCGCGATCCCTGATCTCGTTAACACCTGCTACGGTCTCGGGTGCGTCAAGAATGGCAGTAACAATCTGCGAAACATGAATACAATGTTTATCAAAGGCAAACCTACAACAAAAATAACAAGGCCACGGATACTTACATGCCCGATCCCGCGAAAACGCATCCATTCATGATCAGCCTTGAGCAACTCAAGTGAAGAAGCGTGGCTATCTCTAGCCTCTTCAGCCTCTCTTGCCCGCACTTCAGCTTCAGCAGCACGGGCAGAGACTTCCTCAATAGTGACCCCCCGGGTCCGCACTTCAGCCTTTTAACAAGAAGTCATAAGTATACAAAAAATAATCAACATACTTATGAGACGCAATTTCAAAGTAAGGAAAAACTTATACCTGAAGGTCCAAGATAGTTTTGCTTAACTTGGTGCGGTCAACATTTTCCCCTTCAAGAGCTTTTGCAGCACGAGCCTCCGCCTCCTTGGCCTCTTCCAGAGCCTTGGCAAGACGAACCTCTGCTTCCATGGCCCCTTGGGCAGCCGCAACGGCCTCAGCTTTCTCTTTAGCCAACGCAGAAATTGCTGCCTTGGCATTGATAAGCTCCTGACGAACATGAAAGAGAGTTTCATTCTGTTTACCCCAAGATTCTTTCCAAGTCTTGCGCTCATCAGATAGCGTCTTGCGCTCATCAGAAAGGGTTTCTTTCCAACGCTTACGCTCATCAGACAGCAGTTTTGCAAGAGTACGAACCTGTTTAAGCTCAGCAGTGGCAGCCCACTCTTCAGTCAGCTTATGCTTCTCAAACGCAGCTCTATCCCTCTCAAGCTGCTCTCTATTCCTCTCAAGCTGCTCTGCACCCTCACGTGCAGCCTTCACCAATTCCTCGGCCTCGGCCCGTAAACGCGCATTCACCTCCCCCTTGCGCCCCAGCACCTTGCACTTTTCCATAACGGCATTTGCCATTATGGAGCTCCCCACAAACATGGAGGAGAGTTGGTTCATCTGGACCTCAGTCGGTAAAGAACGGGCCCGGTTTACCTCAAAAGGAGTGCCCAAACCACTCAAAACCTCCCTACAAGCGGAGGGATCAGCGGAAATGTCATCCCCTTGCATCACAGACCACGGAGGGTGGTGGTAAGACATGGCCCGGTCTTCTGTGTAGGAGCGATAATAATACTCCAATTCAGACTCTTCAGGCTGAATAGGAGTCTCTACAAAACCCGCACCACCAGAAACGGAACCGGAAGCCTTCTCGGCAGCAGGAGACTTTGGTTTTCCAGTATCACCAAACTTCAAATCCAGATCAACAGTATCCTCTGGGGTGATAACATTATCACTCGAATCAACTGTGTCATAGATTTGAGCCGTGGGACGCTTTCCAGTGTCCACCCCCCGCACAGAGGCTTCAGGAGTAACAACCTTATGAACCCCCGCACCCGCAGCAGTGTCATGCGGAGGAGGGGGAGGAGGAGCATCAAAGTGGAAGAACCCTTCATCTTGCGGTTCTGAAATCAACACAGAAATACTTTAAAGTACAAGTATAAGCACAAAAGACTTGTTAAAGTCATGCATCACATACCAGAAACAACCGCAGGCTTCCTTGGTACAACAAAAGCCTTGCGCCTGGTCTGAATCTTCGGCTTCTTTCCCCCACCAGCATCACCAGCTTCCTCCGCTTTCCTCTTCTTCTCATCACCGGGTTTCGAACCCGCAGTGGTTCCACCGGTGGCCGCACCAGCACCTGGAACACCCAAGCCCTCAAGGGTGTCAGATACTACCACGTAATCGGTATATCTGCGGAAATGAGAACGAGAGATACCTGCTGCTTGCTTCACAAAAGGCGGAACAACAGAAACATCAGGTTTCTTCACACTGCGACCCCGCCCAGGCTTATCCACATGTTTTTTCTCCGCATGTCTTTTGGGGGCACCCTTTGACTCAAATTTGCCAAGGTTCCCAAGTGTACCTGCGTATAAAATATCAGCAACAAACTTTGTAAAGCAATAAAGAAGGCTATGGATAATACCTTTGCCCTGCGGCAGGGGTGCGGTCATCACCTCGCGTGAAGCAACGCGGAATAAAGGGACAATCGTCAAGTTAAAACCTTTACCTTCCGCAGTCGGAATAAGATCAACCTTGCCAGTAAAGGTTGGATCAAATATCTTCCACACTTCCACAATTTCTGATAATACATATCCAAATTAATAACAAACACGGGAATAAAGCAACCGCTAAAGAATGGTAACACTTACCACCAGTTTTCTCCCGCACCACAGGCGTGAAATTCCTCTTAGGCCGGGTCAACATCATCCGCAGCACCCACAATTCATTGTTGGTCAGCTGCCTATGCTCAATGGGTTTCAGCCTTGAGAACCACTCCGCAGTCTCCGCGGTAGGCATAGCAATATCCTCCGCAGGGATAGGTTCATTGACGTTCCGCATAGTCATGTCCGCAACAACTGCGGCAGCCTTAACGTAGAAGAACTTACACTTCCACTTCGTAATACCCTTCGGAGGGGTCATCAATTTGAGGCTTCCATACCGTTCTCTAAAGGAAAAGAAACCGGTGTTCACCGTCAACTGGTAAAACCCCCGGAAGTTTTCAACGGTAACCGGCAGACCAAGAGCACGAAACGTTGATTCAAAATGTCTAATACGGATCATCCCAAAAGGACTCATCTGGGAGATATGGATCTTGTAAAATTCCAAGACCTGAGCAACAAAAACTGTTAATGGTAAACGAAGGTTACCATCAGTAAAACAATCGGCCCACATGGTGATGTGACCGGCCGGAGCACAGGCACCAGTATCACCAGTTTGGGGATAAACAGCCCCATACTCGTGAGGCATCTCAATCTTGACCATCAGTTGGTCGAATGAAGCTTTCGGCCACTTCAAGGGTGGTAGGCCACCACCAGGAACACTGCCACCATCATCTTCTTCTTCCCCGGCCACCGGAGAAGAGGCTTCAGGGTTTTCACCCTCCACATTGTGTGGGTTAGATGGATCAGCCATCAGAAATATGTAGAACAGAAGTTTCGAGTTAAACAAAAACTTAGAAAACTCAGAAGATCACCGGAATAAAAGACAGATTGATCGGAGAAGATGAAAGGAATGCTCTCTCTCTCACCAGAAATTTTTCGAAGAATTTGAACAGTGAGGAGAAACCAAACGGTTTCCCCTTTATATACTCATCGCAATAAATGCGATACAGTAAACCGCCTCAACACGTTCAAAATAGGCGAGTTACAAGGCGACACGTGGTCAGCGACCTTTCCGCTGACGGTTATCACGCGCGCGTGGCCGCCCACGCGCCTGACAGAGAAGACTTTTTCACTCCCTGCTACAGTGCAGTTATGACCTCGGTCAGTGCAAACATCTTTTCAAATCAGCACATGTCAGAATCCTACCAACTTCAACAACCCACACGTGCAATCGTGACGTAGGCAACAGAAAGCGACAACCTTATCCAAACACAAGTGGCATGCGGTTTCTCTGGTTTACCGCACCATAACCCATACCGCATGTCGTTTTTTACATACCCCTCAAAAAAGGCAAAAATATATATCCTTAAATTATATAAAGGGGTATAATTCATAACCGCACATACCCACGAGCACACGTGGAATATGCGGAGATGACACACACCAACCCGCACAGGTGTGTCAGATACTCAGAACCAGCATGGTTCTTTGGACTGCGAAAACCGCTTCACAGGATGCGGTAAACCGCACTCCATGAAAGCTTCTTCAAGCTTCAAAACCCTCATTTCCGGTTCACAACCACAGAGGGAACGCAAACAGCTTCTCCTTAAGGAAAAGGACAAGTATGCTGAGCAACCGCACATCAGCAACCCTGTCCCCTGAACCTTCAAGAGCCACATCCAGGCTACAAGACTTCTAGAAGCGAGTTCTTTGCTGCAAATCGCAACCATTCTTGCGTAGTTACTGCAAACCGCAACTATGCGAACGGTAGCTACGGAAGAGCCACAACTAAGCCACCACGCGGAAAAGCAAAGCTATTTCAAGGAAAACTACTTTCCAACTAAGCGTGAAGGAAAGCGGCTACAAAACGAATGCGGAAGAGTTTCAACCAACTTCCCAAGTATCTAAGACGATCTCTTCCGGCAACACTACTTACAGGGAAACTACTTTCCACCAAAGCGTGAAGGAAAGTGGCTCCAGAACAGCGGTAACAAGTCTGCCTATGACTAGTTACCCACCTATGGACCGCATAGAATAAACAATGGTGGGCACAACCTTGCCTATGACCATGTTTATCTGCCCATAGTCCAGATTCACATTGTTCGACCAAACACGGCCAACAATGACGCAACTACCTCACGATCCTCAAAGAAACATGGCAAACAAGGTTCGGCAATGAGGTAACCGCAAAGAACATGCGGTTACTAGAGAGCTACACCTCTGAGGACGTGCGGTTACTTGAGAGATAAACCGCAGAAGACGCGCGGTTCCTAGAAAGCTTAACTGGAGAACACGAACACCCCACAAAACAGGGATCATCGTTACATGTCCAGTTGCTGAACATAGAGCTTGAGCAAAGTATTTACAACTTTGCACCAGCTGACGCAGAGGTTCCAACTAGACTGGAGAAGACATCTTCAGTCACGATCTCAAAGGTTGGTTCGAACCCTGCTAATACCTTCAGTCACTGTCTCAAAGGTTGGTCCGAAACACCAACAGGTGGCTGATGACATCAGAAAAAGGTAGACCAAGAGTCAAGTCCTTGGCTGAGAATTCCGCATCAGACGGAACTTGCTCACCATGCACCCTTCTCAAAGGAAGAAACAATCCACTAGAAAGGGCCTACTACTTAAAGAAGGTGCCATCTGCATGGCACAAACTTAACCTTCTAGACAACATAGTCCAGTATCCCTCCCACATGCGACTCGCATACGGAAGGAACACTAGACTGGGGGGACTTGAAGGGGTATGGTCCCAAATATCGCGTCAGCACGACCGCGAATGACCATTACCCTCATTAAAAACCTCCAACAGCAATTAAACTCTCCAGTGTCCGCGTGGACACACGCGAACACTGCGGTCCAATCTGTCCATTGATGAGAAGACTTACCTTAGGGACGGAAACTAATGTTACGCATAGCGATGCGGCCTCGCACCGCATCCTATGAACATTTTCGTCACGACATGGGATCTGGACAACAGTAACAGTCACTCGACAGGCGATGCGGCACAACGCCGCATCCCGCGCAAATCATGGATGGAACAACCAATGCGGGAACAACATCAATGACCGCAAGCAGCGATGCGGCTTGGCACCGCATCCTGCCTACAAGGCAAGTGGGTCTGACACCACAGTGCAAGTGGCACTGGGAACAGTGGCCTACCAGCCCACGTATGAACAACAGTCTGACACCACAGCAGGACGTGGCATCACCACAGTACCCGACAGGTCTGACACACCTGCAAATAGCTGTGCGATGTCAGACTAGCTACTCAGCTACCCTCCTTCACTCCTCGGCTATAAATACTCACCCCAAACCAGGTTTGAGGTATCACTTCTCAACTCTCTCAATACTACTACTATCATACTTTGCTTCCCAAGCAAATTACTGATTCTCACGCCGGAGAGTGGTAACAAGGAGCACCCCCCACCCCATCCTCCTTGTTACGAGTCACGGTTTGTTTCCTTTTGCAGGAAACCCACCACCAGACGATCCAGCCAGCGATCCTCGGAAAGAAGGGATTAACCCTCTTGACGAGATCAGTGAGTTAACCCTACCCGGTTAACCATTGTTTCATCAACACCCTAAGGAACAAATTTATAAATTTGAAACACCTTCAACCATGAAACCAACTCAGTGGAGCTGTAAGTCCTTGACAACAAAAAAACAATCATTTCAGTTTTTGATTCTTAATTTAAGAAATCACTTAAATGTATTTCAGACCCCGGAGGCGGAATCAATCAAATTCCTGGCGAGTGCACCGTTTCAGGAGATGTCAGAGTGACCCCGTTTTACAAGTAAGCCCTTTCGTCTCTTATATTAGTTTACTTTGTGCTCCAGAGTTTACTAATGGAGGTAAAAAAATATTTGTGTTTAGGGTATTAGGGTTACACTAAAGAAAGGTATGTAAAGAATTTTTCATTTCTTAGACCAATAGGGGCTTGATAACACCCTCAACACCGTTTCATGGGTGTTATAGGGGCATGAAGAGTAAGTGACGTTTCTAGTATATGCCAAATGAGAAGAAAAAAATTGAAAAGCAATGATTTAAAGGGCGTTAACCGTTACACATTTTTTAAAGGACGTTATGATGTTGATGTGGCGAAAAATGTCCCCTCAAGGAGCATTAACCATTACCAATAGTCTTAATGGGGTGTAAGACCCGAGTTTGGCATGTTTATTATTTGGTCAGTATTATATAATTATTTTAATATATTATAGTATATGTTATTTTGTTATTTTTATCATAACTTATATACTGTAATATTTATTTTATAATTATGTATTTAATATATAAATAAAATTCATTGTATATACACACACAATAGGCTCTTGTCTAAGGTGAGCTTTTAAATACATAGGCGAGATAATCTTGACAAGCACACAAGCGACTCAGCTCATTCAAATTTGTGCCTCTTATTGCATTAATTTTGATGTTGTGATAATGTTTCAGCGTGCCAGATGTAATCAATAAGTTAAATGAATACGTAGAAGATTTAAACAACAACATTGAGAAGATTCCTACAAGAGGGCCTGTGTCAAAATACGTTCTACCAGATGAGAACCTTAAAGGGAGGTATGCCAAATATTTATAAATATTTATAAAAAGGAATATATGAATTTCTACTAGTTTCCCGTGTATGTGAATTGCTACTAGTTTACATATAAGTGGGTTGATTCGGGTTTATGTTTTCTTTCTCCAACGGGTGTTGATCAGACAAAATAAAAACTTAGTTAAAAGAGAAGCATACCAACTTTTTTAATGCTTAGAAGCATGTAATCATATTTGACACCACCATGGTTGATAATCCTAATTCAAGAGAAAGCTACATATCACCATCATATTTATTCTTGTCCTTTTCAATTAAATAATGATATCTTTTAATTATTAATAAAACTTTTAACATAGTTTTTCTTTAAATCACCATAAAATCGAGCATTTGCTATATTTTAAAAATATCGACTTTTTTAAGTTGATGTGATGACATGCTCAATTATGTATACCTAATCATAAATGGGTTGCATTAATATCATATAAGTTGTTCAATTATCTATGTGCATAATTATTAGTATAGATTGTGTAATTATCAGTATAAGGGTGAACGGTGTGGTGCGGTAAACCCGTCGGTAAAGCGGTTTACCGATCGGTAACACCGCCGCCGACGGTGTTTACCGCTCGGTGTGGGTCATTGATCGGTGAAGCTTTACCGATGAGGGAAGCTTGGTTTTTTCGACCGTTGGGACTTGTAACGGCTATATAGCCGTTTGTTTTATAAAAAAAAAATCTCCGGAGAAGAGACGATCATAAACGCGGAGAGGACGATGCCGCCGGATTCTTCGAGCTCCAGCGAGCAGAAGAGACGATCGGAGACAACGATGCCGCCAGATTCTTCGAGCTCGAAGATCGAGTCTGGTGCTATAGGTTGTTGCCGGTTGTTGAAACGGAGCTCTGTATATAGATGGCTTTGTATGTGTGTTTGAAACAGAGTTTCAGGTTTGAAACAGAGCTTTGAGTATATATATGTCTATGTATATGTTTGTTTTCACTAGTTTAAAAAATAAAAAATAAAAAAATAGTTTACCTAATCCAAGATAGGTAAACCACCGTCAACGTTTTTGGACCTTAGGTAAACAAATTAGATGAATTGACGTGACACTATTTGATTGGGTGAATGAGAAGTTTACGTATTTGGAATAGGTAACCACCCCCTTCACCCTAAGTTGAATGATGATAAACATTTTTTTTTTCTTTCAACAATTAGTCAGATATTCAACCCTTGTAATACATTTTTTTTTTTGAACGGCTTTCGTAGACGATCTGTCGAGGACTCATCGCTACTTCAAAGGGCGAGCAAGCTCTTAAACCCCCCCCCCCCCAGGCACGAGACGGCTGACTGGAGTGAATCGGAACCTGGGTCCGAGTGGAATGGAGAAACCCTTGTAATACATGTGATTCTAGTCTAATCTAATAGACTTGTATAGAATTTTGGCAAAAAAAAAATACATGTTTTGCCCGTTACTTAAAATAAACTAAACTTTTTTGTGATTTAAGAATAATGTTGTGTTAAAATACCAGAATTGAGATTTCGTATGATGAAGCGTCATCAGGAATAGCATGTAACTTGGATTCTCGTGGGTACCAAGTGTTGTACCAAGCTACTAAAGATGTGGTCGGTGAAGTAAAACCCTTCTCCATAACTGGGACTTTGCCACTTGTACGAGAACTACAAGTAGGGCTGTAAACGAACCGAACGAACACGAACAAGGCCATGTTCGTGTTCGTTCGTTAAGGAAATTAACATGTTCGCGAACTGTTCATGAACGCATACCGAACATAAGTTTATGTTCATGTTCGTTCGTTAAGGAAATTCAGTTGTTCACGAACAGTTCGTGAACACCGATCTCGAACGCAAATGAGCGCAAGGGAACACAAACGAATGCAAGCAAATAAAAAAGAACGCAAACGAACATTTAACTTGAAAATAAAAAAATAAAAATATTGTTATCCTTAAACATTGGATATAAGTAGTTAAATACAACCATCAAATAATAAATCAAAACACAAGAAGTCTAATACACCACCAAACGATGAATCAATTTTAACTAACTTAGACATAATTATCCCCAAAAATGTCTTAGCACGTCCAAATTTTAGCTAATTTAGAAAAAAAATAGGGTTTCAAGTTTTCAATATGTTTAGATATAAGGTTTATTATTTATTATTTTTTAATATAATCAAACGAACACGGACGAATGTAACCGAACATATTACCGAACGTTCACGAACGTAGTCGAACGAACGAGACCTATGTTCATGTTCGTTCGCTAAGCTAACCGAACGAAATTTTTTGTTCGTGTTCGTTCGTTAAGCTAATCGAACGAACTTCCCGCCGAACGGTTCACAAACTGTTCGCTGAACGTTCGGTTCGTTTACAGCCCTAACTACAAGTAAGATACGATTTGTAACATTTATTGTTCACACTTTGTATAGGTTTTTTTAATACTCTCTAATATGAACTTTTGTTATTGTAAACAGGATGAAGGTTATGATGTTCAAATCACCGGTTATGGTATGTATCCGTGTCTTTGTAACTTACTAAATTGTTATATTATTAAAAGGGTGTACAAATTTGCACACTAAAATGTCTATTTTCACACCAAACCCTATCTTTATATATGTCGCGTATAGATCATAAACACGACGTATAGCCACCTTGTTCAATTTTCAAGAGAATCTTTGATATGATGTGGGAATTTGTCCCTTTCTATACGACGTGTATAGGCCTATACGCAGCGTATATAAATGGTAGGTTTTTTTTACCCCAAACCTGTGGTAAAGTTGTATTTTTGACCCTTTATATACGCCGCGTATAGGCCTATACGCAACGTATATAAAGGGTGGTTTTTTTAGGAAACAAGTTTATACATTATTTATCGTTTTAGCAAAGTTCTATAATAAGTACTTTAGAAAAACATTTTTTAAGTATCGTATAGTTTAAGTCTCGTATAGGTATTGTGTACGCCTATAGGCCTATACGGGACCTATACTACATCTACAGGCCTATACAAGTGTTGTATGGTATGCTATAGTATCGTATCGTATAGTATCCTATCGTATAGTGTATAGTATAAGTCTCGTATAGGTTCCCTATAGGTTTTGTATGTGCCTAAGGCCTATACGGGACCTAAGCCACACCTATAGGCCTATAAGGGACCTATACTGCACCTATAGGCTTATACGGGTATTGTAAGGTATCCCATAGTATCGTATCGTATCATATAGTGTATGGTATAAGTCTCGTATAGGTTTCCTATAGTTCTTGTATATGCCTATAGGCCTACACGGGACCTAAACCACACCTATAGTCCTATACAGGACCTCTACTACACGTATAGGCCTATACGGGTGTTATATCGTATCCTATAGTATCGTATAGTATCGTATCGTATCGTATAGTGTAGTATAAGTCTCGTATAGGTCTTGTATATGCCTACGATACTACATCTATAGTTCTATACGAGGCTTATACGGAACCTATACTATACAGCACTGCACCTTTATGGGACCTATACTACACTGTGCGATACAATATCACACTTATAGGCTTATACGAGGTCAATACGTGACCTATACTACACCTATACGATACGATATTTATTGTGTAAAAATGATTAATGTTGTATAAAAAAGTTTGTAAGAAATACTTACTTTTTTATTTATTTAAAATAGAAAACTTATTTTTTTATAAAACTTTGCTAAAACGATTAATATAGTATAAATATTTCTTAAAAAAACCTTATAAATACGCCGTATATAGGGCTATAAGCGGCGTATAGGAGCAGTCAGACCAGAACTGACATCAGTCAGGCACTGATTTTTATGCAACCATATACGTTGCGTATAGACCTATACGCAGCGTATATAAACCCTAAAGTGTGCAAATAGGCACATTGGGTGTGCCAATAGTTTTAACTTATAAAGTTGCTTTTTTGTAACCATTTATTTATCATTTTTTTAATCTTATGATGAATACGCTGTTTATTTAATCATCAAGAGTTATTGTATATTTACGCGGATGTATACACTATTTGTAAATCCACTATTCTAGTATCTGTGTTTTTTTGTTTGTGCAGGTTTGATGGATACATACCATGCTGATAATGAGTATTGCCTTCTTTCTGATATGGCTCAAGGTTACCAAGTGTTCGCGAGTATCATTGCTCAGCTAGAAGAGTGATTGGAGTATGTTTAGAAGTGGAATCATGGATAAAATAAGTGGTTTTCTTTCTTCTTGCATGTATTTAAGTTCTTGTGACGTTATTCCAACAATTTGTGTGTTCACTTTGTCTTTGATATTCAATACTATGAACTTTTGCTTTCAAGAACAGTTATGAAATATTATCTTCAGTTTGTTTGTGATTAAGGTTAACTTTATTTTCAAAAAATAATATAAATGTTTTCATGATTGTTTTTGGGTGATGGTATCTACACATCCCCTAAAATTTTTGTACATCCCTCAATAGAAACCATATAGGCCAATACGCTTCCCATAGGGTTTGAAGCATTAAATGCGACACCAATACGAAGCGTATTGGGCAATACGATTCCTATTGGTACAATATTCTCTGACGCGCACGCAGTTCAAAACTATAAAGGTCTGAAAAGTGACCCAATAGGAAGCGTATTGCCCAATACGATTCCCATAAATTTAATAGGAAGCGTATAGGGCAATACACTTCATATTAGTTTTACTTAAAAATTATAAGTTGCATCAAATTTTTAACTTATTATTGTTATCTTATAATGTTTTTATAAAAAAACTTATTAAACAAAACAATATATATATGTATATATATATATATATATATATATATAGGAAATGTATGGGGCAATATGGTTTCCTTGGACCCAAAGTATAGGAAACGTATGGGCCAATATGGTTCCTCTAGACCTAAAGTATAGGAAGTGTATGGGGCAATATGGTTCCCCTAGAGCCAATGTATAGGAAGCGTGTGGGGCAATATTGTCACACCCCCAAAATCCACACGCGGAGTACCACCGCTTGGAGGCGTGACATGACCAGGATCAAGCCACCAATCATATTGAACATAAATCAAATAGTAAAAGTCATTCAACAATACGATAGGTGTTACCAAAACCAAATATAAACAAGTGTGTAGCGGAAGCATTTAATGTAAACCCAACATAAGTTTTAATACAAAATGTCATAATGTTTAACATCACATACACGATCCATGTCCACAACGACTGTACCTCCCGTGCAAGCTCCAAAAGTACCTAAGGTCCTGCAAGGCATGTAACAGAGAGTCAACAACTAGTTGAGCGAGTTCACAGTAAATAAGTTCGTAATAGTAAGTTTGTTTCGTAACATATGGCGCTACTAGGCCGATAGTATGTTCCATTAGTGGGGGCTTCCCATGTTGCATATACACTAGACTATATCGAACCATAAGTGTTCTTCACAACCGAGAACAGTAGTACGTACAAAGTTTACGTAGGCTTTACGTAAGTGTCCTTCACAACCGAGGACAGTATTGAGTATAAGTTCACGTAGGTTTTACGTGAATATCCTTCACAACCGAGGATAGTATTGAGTATATGTTCACGTAGGTTTTACGTGAGTATCCTTCACAACCGAGGATAGCGAGTAGCATAAGTATACGTAGGTTTTACGTATGTGTCCTGCACAACCGAGGACAATGGTATGGTAGTCTAGTATCAGTGTATGTACGAATCTATTCAACCTTATTCCTTCCATCCCATTCCCCAAACCCTGGGAATCCCATGCCTTAGTAAGGGTGTGAACTCACCTTGTTTGCTCGGTATGCTAAGTATGTGCTCGAAGTAAGTCAATCTCGTCCTAAAGTATGCACGTATACTAAATCAGGTTGTATTTACGGAGTTGGCACGTAAGCATAACCATAGTGGACAACGCATCAAAAATCACCATGTAGCACATTGCACATATTTAAGATCATACAAGCCAGGCATAGCATCTAACAACAGTTAATTAGTTCAGTTAAGTCTTAACAGAGTCAGTTTACCAAACAGTTTACCCAGTCGGCGAAATACCCCTGTTTCGCCGTGAAACCCTTTGACGAAACACTTCTGTTTCGTCGACAACATTCTTGGCGAAACACCTCTGTTTCGTCGTTAACCCATTGGCGAAACACAAATTCTGTTTCGCCGCACAATCCATTTCGTGACCCAATTCAGTTTCGTCGAGAATCAGTTACGTACATGAACCTAAATCGCCGATACAACAGTTTACAGAAATCATTCAAATCCTCGCTCAATATAATGGGTCTTATGTTACTAATCATTAATCTACGCATTACAACCGAACCATCAATGAAACAGGGATCATGTCATCATCATCATCAATAAAATCATTTAATCAACACAAAACAACACTCATAAAATCCATACTCTATACATACCCGCTAACATACATAATCATAGAGAGGTTCATGAAACCCTAAGTATTCATCATACACATATACTCCAAAAATCCAGAAATCAAGCATATACACAACATGTATAAAGAAATCAAAGGACAAAGAAACCGATTAGACGAGCACGCACTAACCGAGATATCCGGGATGAACAAGGGAGGATTCGAGAGAGAAAGATGATGGTTGAAGATGGTTATCGCCTTCACAGAGTGGAGAGTTCTAGGGTTTCGATTTTTGTTAATAGTGTGAAACAGGAAGTCGGTTTACGTTAATATACACGAATTACCGTTCTGGGCCCTTAATGGGCTTGGCGAAACTGGGCTTGGCGAAACAGACTTCTGTTTCGTCGGGATGCTTATGGCGAAACAGTCTGTTTCGTCGGGTCCTGTCTGTTTCGTCGAGTCGTTTTATGTGTTAACAGTTTAAGTTTTCAACAGGTTTCATGTTATACAGCCAAACACAGAATCATGCAACCACAATGCGTTCATTATAAAATAACGTGTACAGTTACAAGTTAAACAAGTCAAACAACTACACAGTCAAGTCAACGTGCACTTAATGCGAAAGTGAAAGTCGGAAACTCGAGTTGTCACATTATCCCCAACTTGGAAGAAATTTCATCCCGAAATTTAGCATACGGTTACTGAGGAAGCTAAGTAAGTTGTATCGTTTACTGGTTTTCCTGGGGTGTCACATTATTCCCCCGTTGAGTTGGAATTTCGTTCCGAAATTCTGTAGTAGCTTCAGCCTCAGTAGTAGTTGCATTGCTTTCGAACAACTGGGGATATTTGAGTTCCATTTTATCTTCGCGCTCCCAGGTGAACTCTGGGCCGCGACGGGAGTTCCAACGAACTCGTACAAGGGGTATTCTAGTGTTCTTGAGGACCTTAACATCCCGGTCCGTGATTTCAACTGGTTCCTCGACGAAATGCAATTGTTCGTCGATAGTGAGCTCCTTCAAAGGAACTATGAAGGTCTCATCTGACTGCCACTTCTTCAGATTCGACACATGGAAGACGTTGTGAACTGCACTGAGTTCAGCTGGTAAGTTCAATCTGTAGGCCACCTTGCCTATCTTCTCAATGACTTCAAATGGTCCAACATATCGTGGATTGAGCTTGCCTCGTTTGCCAAAACGAACAACACCCTTCCAGGGTGAAACTTTGAGTAGTGCTCGATCCCCAACTTGGAATTCGAGTAGTTTCCTGTCTTTATCAGCGTATACTTTCTGACGGTCACGAGCTGCCGCCATGCGTTGTCGTATTTGAACAATCTTTTCAGTAGTATCAACTACCATTTCTGGACCTGTGATTTGACTGTCTCCCACCTCTGCCCAACAGAGAGGTGACCGGCATTTACGCCCGTACAATGCCTCGAATGGTGCAGCTTTAATGCTTGTGTGGTAGCTGTTGTTGTATGAAAATTCCACAAGTGGCAGATGTTTTTCCCAGCCGTTGTCAAAGTCAATTACTCATGCACGAAGCATGTCTTCTAGAGTTTGAATAGTGCGCTCAGACTGTCCATCCGTCTGAGGGTGATAAGCTGTGCTCATGTCTAACCGAGAGCCAAAGATTTATGCATTGCTTGCCACAGTTCTGAAGTAAAACGTGCATCACGATCAGAGATGATGGAGGTGGGCACACCGTGCCTCGAAACAACTTCCTTAAGATATATGTCTGCTAGTGTGGAGAACTTATCCGTTTCTTTGATAGCCAAGAAGTGAGCAGACTTTGTGAGTCGATCCACGATCACCCAAATTGTATCATTTCCGTGCTGAGATCTAGGTAGGCCAGTAACAAAATCCATGGAAATTTGTTCCCATTTCCACTGTGGTATCTCAGGTTGTTGAAGTGGACCT
>JARYGA010034145.1:0-31042 GCA_030545235.1 Helianthus tuberosus | reverse complement strand
TAAACACCATTCAGCAAGTATATAACACCATTCAGTAAGTATATAACACCATTCAGCAAGTATATAACACCATTCAGTAAGTATATAAACCATTCAGCAAGTATATAACACCATTCAGCAAGTATATAACACCATTCATTGACTAAACATCTGATCGAAAACATATTTTTTTTCTCTATATAAGTATAGTAATATGGTACTCATATTAAAGATAAAAAAAACGCTCGTTATTATGGTGTAATTTTTTTTAAAAAAAGAGTTACGTATAAAAAGTTATTGACGTTTAAAAAAGACGGAGGGAAGTTACATGTGCATTACCTAATTTCTAGTGGGTTTAAAAAACTATATTGTCCCTAGATATTTCAAATCAGTCCAAATTAATGAAAATATTTTACAATTTGGTCCCTATTGATCTCAACCATTAGATCAAAAATCTAATGGCTGAGATTCTTTCTTACCCTTCTCACACTTTAGTCCTTTTTTTACAGGATCCCTCTACCTATATATATATATGTGAAGGACATTACATACAAGTTTATACAAAAAGAAATTGGAGAATGCTTCTACCCTTTGCAGGGGAAGGATACACCTTACAATTACAGCACATCATAAAACCTAGAAGACGAAGAAGGCAATAATCTAGAAGATTGCTCAAGTCCACAGTCGATAGACAGCACACACAGAGATATCTAGAAGATATCGTAAGCAATGACGACACAAGACACAAGACAGAAGACAAAAACTATGACGTAAGCAATGACGTTTTAAAACACTCAATTATATACAGATAGTGGTCGACAGAGGGCAAATATTTTCAACACCTAACTTTGGAGTTTAGTGCTATTTTATTCAATTTGTTTTTCGTTTTAGGACTAGGCTTTTGATTTTTATATTGTTTAGAATATGTCGTTTTATACTTTAGTTTGGCCTATATAAAGAGGCATTGTAAATTGTTGTAAACATAATTTACGTCATAGTTCAGGAATGAAATATAAAGTAATCAATAATAGCTTTTTTCATATCTGATTTCCAACTTTTATCTAGTATTAAGCTAATAATTTTGTTCCTAAATTTTTTCTTCCTAAAGCCTTAATTCCTATTATTATTAATCCTGTGTGTACAAAGTGTTTACTTTGTTTTTTAATTTTTTCAATAGTATCTGGTGATAAAAGATCTAGGGTTACTGTATTATCTAACTACCCATAAACTTTCTTCTCTACTACTTCTTATAAGTGTTGTGTTTATATTAAATTTTCCTGTTTGATATAATATCCTTGGATTAATATGTCTAATTGATGTTGGTTGTATAATTCAAAGTTTCTGTCTAAATCTATTTCTTCTTCTAATTGTATTAATATGTCTATTACTATTGGATCCTGATCCCCTTCTAACTATTCTGTTTAAAAAACTGTCTGATGTTATACTATCATTTATATTACTTGTAGAATTTCTTGCTTCATTGGTACTTCTCAAACAATCAAGCGTTTAGAATTCTTAAACTTATAATTTTCTGAAAAAGCTCACCGAAAACCGTTTGCAACAGATAATTTTACTATTGTTTGTAATATTAACAACCTTGGTGAACATACTTTACATACAAATAATTCACAACTAAATACTTTAGTAGATTTATTGATAAATCTTAGTATTAGTCTACAACAAGAAGCTATAAACAATAAACAAATAATAGAAAATTTAACTGTAGAAGTTAAAAAAATTATCACAAAACCTAGATTATATAAAAAATCAGTCCAATATATTAGTAGGAAAAAAACATAAATAATATAACTCTTAAATATTTTCTTATATCCCAACTATTAACGAAACATAGTAATATACAAACTAATCTATTAAACGATTTGCTCTATATAAATGTTCTTTTAATTTAGCTCGTTCATATATAAACCATAGTAATCTATAATAATTTATATAATCTAAATAATCTGCTGAATCTAAAGCAAAAATAATTCTATCATATCTTTTTAATTTACGTAAAAGATGTTTAATATAAAAACTAGTCATAATATATAACCCTTTCGTCTATGACGTTATCAAAGCAACTATCTTTCCCACAATAGTAGTTTCAAAAAGAAAAATGAAACTTTTTAAAAGAAAATTTTCTTTTTTTGGGATTAGAAATTGGAAATGGAAAAATAGAATTACAACCACATATTTCTACAAAAATTCTAAATTTTTCAGAAAAATTTGAAAATTTAAAGCAAATACAAGCCTTTTGGGGATTAGTAAATTATGCTAAGAAATTTATTCCAAACTTGTCAAAATTAGTTGGACATTTGTATGGTAAAACTACTAAAAACGGTCAAAGATATTTTAATCAAGAAGACATTAAACTAGTTAAAGAAATTAAAAAAACAGTTAAAAATATTAAACCATAATAATAATAGGAATTAAGGCTTTAGGAAGAACAAATTTATATACATATATATATATATGTATATATATATATATAGTAAAAAGACTGAAGAAAAAATAAATCTTGAATCAAAATAAAGTATAAAATAATATAATAATAAAGTTAAATAATAAACAATTTTATAAATACTTAAAAAAAGCTAATAGACTACAAATAAGAAGATCAACCAAAATGACGAATATACCCTCACATGTTATGCATGTGAAGGAATTTAAGAAGATCAACCAAAATGACGAATATACACACCAACTTTATTCGTTGTCTTTTCCTGTTTACCAAACAAGATAAAATAATGATTTATTCCATTTACACATGATAACCAAACAAGAAAAAAGAATGGTAATGATCCATTTGATTCCTTGGTCAATTCCAATACCTCGTCCATTTCCTTCCATTACCCCATGACAAATAGACCCTCAAATTCATAAATGTATTAAGAACCGATCTTAATTCACTAATAGGTGGTTAATAAAATTTTAGTCAAGAAGTTTAAGGTGCAAATTCATAATTTTTGGCCAAATTCTTCTAGCCCCAAATATTTAAACCCAAAGGTAAAAACTGAAAACCGAACCCATACGTAAAACTGAAAACCAAACCCATAAGTAAAACCGGAAAACCGAAATTTCAGTTTTGGTTCCGTTAAAAGCCACCAACCCAAACCCACCAATACACGCCTAAGACCTAATTTTTTTTTTTCAAACTTTCTTATTTACCCAAATACAACCAACCAATACAAGATTATTGATGGATGGTAACTATCATAGATTTAAAAGTCTTTTCATCCGTTGACCTCGACCTAGTAACGGTGTAGGTGAGCTATAAAACCGCTCTTCTGAGATCCCCTTCACCTCAACGACTTGCTCTTTAGTTCCTTGCATACCACCACTTAAGTCATTTTCCATACGGCCCGTATCACCTGAAATAATCGTTACAAATATGGTGAAATATGCAAATGAATCAACGTACAATATTAAAGATCGTCATTTTGTGATGCAAAACATGTGGAGACGACAAAGAAACCACAAATTGATTATCAACACTGAAGGATTTTGTGAAAGATATATAGCATACATAAAAAACTATAAATTATTTTGAAGAAATAGCTTACGATAAATGCGAACTAAGGTTGTAATGAATAAAACGGACACAATTGTTTGTGTCTGTTTATTTGAGTTTAAGCGAACAAACAAATAAATGCGAACAAACAAATAAACACAAACAATTTTAAATTTTCTATGTTCTTCCTTCAACCAATAAACAAACATACATAAAAAACTATAAATTATTTTGAAGAAATAGCTTACGATAAAAAAAGTTAAAAATATACATAATATTGTGTTCTAATATGTCTGTTTACGTTTATTAAAATACTTAACACACACATACACATGCAATATATTCATGTAATAAACAAAAGAACTCTTTGTTGAAAAATAAAAAAAACGATTTAGAGCCATATAAACAATCTTCTATAAGATCTAACCTGTACGTGACGGAACACTAGCTTTATTTCGATTGTGCCTTACGACCAAAACACCTGCTATAACCAAAATGAAAACCGAAGGGATAGTAACCCCGAGTATTATTGGCGTTTTATTGTTACCACTCCCTTTGCATGACTTACCATCGGTACACAAAATAGGGTTTCCCGTATATCTGTTAAATAATTGAGAAAAAAATATATAAGTTAAATCATAAAACTAAAAAGTATAAGTAAACAAGAAAATGAATTAACTTACGATAAATTTAACTTGGAATTTTTTGATAACGATCTTGGTATGGATCCAGTGAAATGATTATCTCCCAAATTTCTACATGATTATTTTATTACTCAAAATTAAAAGATTCCTCATCAAATAAAAATGTAATTTTTTTGAACGGCAAATTTGGATCACTAACGGAACCAAAACTCACAACTGTTTTAGATTTTGTAAGGTGCCAAGGAATTTAGGAATTGGTCCAGTCAAGCTATTATTATGCAAATCTCTACAAAATTAGTATAAATTATTAAAATATTAGATTATATTTAATATAAAAATATATATAAAAAAATCAAGAAATGTATTAATTTGATGAAATTCTAAATGTACATTGTCTCAAGAGCATCCATTTTACTAAAGTCTGGAAGTGGCCCGTTGAGGTTAAAACTGCTAAGATTTCTGCACACACAAAATAATGTTTACATTCATAAAATTTTAAAATAAAAAAATTTCACTAAACAACATAAGAAGATATGATGTGTACATTGATGTTACGCGAGGTATGTAGTCGTTGCTGCATTCTATCCATTCCCATGAATATGGGGCGGGCTCATAAGGGTCCCCGCCCCATTCTTGTAAAACGCTAAATGCGTTTTGGAGGGAAGCTAAACCTTCCACTACATTAATCAAACAAATATATAAAACATAACAAGAAAACATGTCATGTATAGACATAAGTTAAAATTAAGAGTGAATGACATGATGGTCCATCTAGTAAGTCATTTCTTTTTTAAAAATTTAAGGTTTTGTCTAAAAGATTTTTGACATGTAACACGTAATATGGCCTTACTACTTGGACCATCCGTGTATTTACTCTAATATTATTGAACTAATACATAAATATAGATACGCGTGTATTAAGTGATTTACCGTCGTTGTTGTTGGTGCCATCATTTAGGGCATCACTAATCAAGAACATCTCAAAGGCGTTAATGAGAGGGGGGAGCGTGGAATCACCAATCGAGTTTATGGAAAAGTTAGTGTCGATAGTGATCGAGAGATTAGAGATGGTATATTCGACAACTTTTCCAAAGCGGGTTACAATCGGAAGTGAGAATGGTACATCATCTTTAAAAATTCTAAAAGATCGTATTTCTGAAGAATTGAGCTCTTTGGTTTCTGAGAAATAGAAATTTATGTAGGCCGGGTAACGGATCGGGTAATCAGAGGTACCTAATCCTAGAGTTATTATACGAGTTGTGTTTTCCGTAGCGATCGCGTTCTTCAAGACTGCTTGAGGAGGATCATCGGGCACATTAACATCAATGACAGATGCATCATTTCTTAAATGCTCTAGGCTTGTATTACCTACAGGCTGCCACACTCGATCATAGGGGTCCGTTGGAAACCTTAAATATCCACATAAAGAGTTTGCATATATTAATTCAAACCCATTTCATAATACTAAACACTACTAGAGAACTGTTACTATCAGTTTTCGTGGGAAATCCATAGATAACTGGAGTTACCCACAGATTTCCCACGAAAACAGGTTGTAGGATTTATACTCGTGGGTAATTCTTTTCCGACTCATTTCCTACATATTTTCCTACTCATTTCTCACACAAATGTTTCGTCGGAATTCTCCTACTCATTTCTCACGGAATTAATTTTCTTAACTTTCCAATGCATTTCCCACGGAATATTTATTTTTAAAAATTTTGTATTTAAATCAATTATATTTATATTTATTATATAATAATTTTTATATATTTTAGTAGTGTTGCACAATTCCTACGATTTTTTTCTTCGTACACAATTCCAATGGAATCTATTCCTTTTCCCTACATAGTTCCTATAAAATATTTTTTCCTACACAATTCCAACTGAATGTATTCTTTTCTCATGCGCATTTCCTACGAAATTATCATGTTTTAAAACATGATAATTTGCTACGGTCAAACCAGTAACAAATAAGTAGTATTTTTGCGACGGAAAAATTGTCACAAAATCTTCATCGCTGATATGATTTTGCGATGGTAATCACTTTGCGACGTTAGCGACAAAAAGTTACGTATATAGCGGCGGATTTATGACTGGAATTCTATCTTAAGTTCTTAACATATGATACAAATTTAGAAATATTACACATGCATACCTTATAGTTTGATTTGTAGCATAAGCATCTCTAATGTGCAATAACAACGCGTAATTTGTGCCAATTTTGCTGTAAAGTTGCGAGTCTAGGCTACGTACTTCAAGGCTCGATATAAACGGGAGGTGGTCGGGCTTTGTTTGCGCCACGCATACGCTAATAACTTTCTTTTTCACAACATATATAGCTTCATATATTTTAAAATCTGAAGCGTTTACATTGACCCAAAAGTTTCCGTCAAAAAGAAGATCAAAATTTGGCGGAGTTGACTTATTGTCATAGTTACCGTAGTTAAACCCGGCCCGGACCAAAACTTTCTCACCCTCTTCAACTTGTATAGAATAACAATTTTTTCTACGGGTGGTGAAAACCCGCAAGGTGTCCATAACATGAGACACTGAGTGGTCTGGTTGCACTACGTAAGCAACCCCACTCGAGATCAAATCATTATCCCCTTTCCACACAATCGAGTTTTCATCTGTGAAAGAAACCGAGGCCCCACAATCTATGCTTACAAACACTGTAAACAAAATTAAATTAAAAACAGGCGAATATGATATCATATAATATGAAATGAAACGATAAATCAAGCTCACGTTTGCCCGAAACCGACATGATGCATAGAACTAATAGATGAACTAGACGCCATATATGGTTGTTCATTGGAGGAGCAATAGAAAGAAGAATGTGTGATGAAATGGTCTTTTGTGTTCTTGGTTGGCCAGTTGAATAAAATTGGTGAGTTACTTAACAAATCGTTGACTTTAGCATGTTGACGTTGACTTTGTCAATCCAAAGATATGTTTTTTTTAATATAAAACATCCCAAGGTGGTATCGTTTACTTTTCTTTAACGACAAGTCAACGGTCGATATATCCATTTATATTTAGATCGACAGATTGTATGTATCAAATTTCAAAGTTGCTATAGGTAACAGATATATTATATCTAAGGTTAAGATTTATTTTTGGTTTTTAAAGAAACATAAAACTATAAGGGTCTGTTTGGTATGGGGTAATGAAATGGACGAAGGAATGGAATGGACGAGGTAATGGAATGGACGAGGGAATGCAATGGATCATTACTATTCCATGTCTTGTTTGGTTACCATGTGTGAATGAAATTAATTATTATTGTGTATTGTTCGGTAGGCAAGAAAAACGGAGTAATAAAATTAGCGGTGAGTGGTGGTGGTGGTCGGTGGTAGTGATTGTGGGTGGTTATAAGTGGCGGTGGTGGGTGTCGGCGGCGGCGATGGGTGGTGGTGGTGGCAGCGAGTGGCGGTGCGGCGGTAACGACGAGTGGTGGTGGCGGTAAGGTGGCCGTTGGTGGTGGCTGTCAGCAGAGGTGGCGGTTGGTGGCGGCGGTGGCGGTTGGTGGTGGCGGTGGTGGTGGTGGTGGTGGTGGTGTCGACGATAGTGGTGGGCGGCGGCGGCGAGTGGCGTTGGCGGTTAGTCGCAACTGTGGGTGATAACGGTGGCGGCGGCAGCGATGGCTGTCGGGGTGAGGTGGTGGCGGGTGGCGTCGGTGGTGGGTGGTGGTGGTGGGTTGTGGCGAAGGTGGTGGGCTGTGGTGTTGTTGATGAATGGTGAAAGAAGGGATGGAATGGAAAAAAAACATGGGGGTGGAAGGAATGATTTTGAGGGAATGGAATGCCTTTTGGAATGGGTGATTCCATTCCATTGACCAACCAAACACTCTTTTCTTCATTCCCCCATAATTATCCATTCCATTCCATCTCTTATTTCTGCATACCAAACACTACCTAAAAGATGTACCAGCATTCATTGTACATACGTAAAAATGCACAAGCATGCACACACAAACATGAAAAGACCACACGTAGCTAACCGGGGTGTAAAAAAACCGAAAACAAAACCAACTCGAAACCGAACCGTATCCGTAACTCGCAAAACCAAATCAAATTGTGAGATGAAATATAATACATTTTGTGTATGTTTTCGGTTAGTCTACATTTTGGCAATGCGTTTTCATGTTATTTTTATGTATGTTTTCAGTTAGTCTACGTTTTGTCATATATAATACGTTTTCACTATACAGTATAAATTTGAGTTACAAGACACTTCAATGCTGCCGTAACTTGCGATACCATTTTTTAATTTAAAAAAAAAAATACTATTTCTGTCGCAACCCCCGTCCCTTATCTGTCCCGGGAACGGGCGGCCGCGAGACCAGTTTTGGTGGTATCGGTGTTTATCAATTTGGCAGCGGAAATTTCATCAGGATCGTAGTTAGGAAATAATTTATCACGGTAAATACCACACTTTTATAATATTAAACATATTGGGATAAAACCCAAATTTTCATTACAAACATTTTCATAGGGAAAATCCCTATTTTATTGAATAAAACATCTTCTTTTAATTAGGTAACTTTTATAGCCACTTTTTCCAATCCTTCGGTGCTGTCCAGCTGGCTTCTAGTTGGCTTTCACATTTTGTTACCTGAAACGCGTTTAAAAACATTTTATCAGTGGGAAATACTGGTGAGTGAATCCTAGTTTAATCAAGAAGAGTTTTATCATTAAACAGTATTGAGAGCTATTACAATGTTTATGTCTACACAATTACTCATTCAGTACTATCAATCCTGGCTGGTGGGTCATATTACACATTGGCTAACTCTTTGTCCAATGGTAACTTGTTCCACATTTTGTATACAAAACCCCAACATACCGGCAGTAGTTGAAGAACTACAAAGACTCAATTACTGCTTAATTGCATTGTAAAACATTTAAGGTTTTGTAAAAACAGTTTACAAAAAAGGAGATTACTCACATTGTTGTCTTAGACTTCTTTTAAGGGTTTCCTGGTAATTATCTATTAATTACACAAATGTACATATGTTAGTATAATAACCCAATATTTACATTAGTAATACCCTCCCCGAGACGACATTCCAACGACTACGTCGGGCAGAACCTCGACAGCCGTTACGGAACCCTGGATAAATCGGGCAGCGTATCTAATACGTAACCGGGGTTATAATACTTACAACGGAGCAGAACTTCGTTAATTAGGGGGATATTATACCCGAGAATTATATTAATTCTTCAGAAATTCAAGAGAGAGAGTTCGTGAGCGATTTGGGACTGAAGGCCAACGGTTTCTATTTATAGGGCCAGATTTCGAGTTCCTCGCGGCCCGCGTAAGATGAGACCAAGGTCTACGCGGCCCGCGTAGTAGGGGTGTAGCTGCTAGGGTTGCTGATTCGTCGGTATAGGTTCGACACGATCATGACACGTGGCGGCTTAGGGGCTCGCCCTGACCTCAAGCTGTCGCGGCCCGCGTAGGTCAAGGGGGTGGCTTACGCGCCCCGCGAGCGACCTTAAAAATTGAATTTTTATTTTATTTTTAATGATATATCGTATTTTGGGCTCGGTTTTCACATACGGGGTATATTTTAGGACATATAGAGGTATTTTAAAATATATTAGGGTGTCAAAAATATTCAGGAGGGTTGTTAAATCTTCCCTACCTTGTTTTAGAGCTCGTCCTCGAGATCTACTGGAATAGGTGTGGATATTTCCTTTGCATTTCTGATTCAAGCTCCCATGTATATTCTGGTCCTCTTTTGGAGTCCCATTTCACTTTGACCAGAACTAATCTCTTGTGCTTGAGGTTCTTAACTTTCCTGTCTTCAATCTGTAGAGGTCTTTCTACAAACTTTAACTGTTCATTTACCTCTATATCCTTATAAGGTACTACAAGTGATTCATCAGCTAAGCATTTCTTGAGATTAGATACATGAAATACATCATGTATTCCTGCCATTTCCTCTGGCAGTTGTAGCTGGTAGGCTACATGTCCTATTCTTTTAATAATCTCAAAAGGTCTAACATACCTAGGACTTAGCTTCCCTTTTTTGATGAATCTTACCACTCCTTTCCAAGGAGAGACTTTCAATAATACTTTATCTCCTACTTGAAATTCCAATGGCTTTCGTTTGTTATCAGCATAACTCTTTTGTCGATCACGAGCTGCTTTCAGTCGTTCCTTGACTTGAATGATCTTGTCTGTTGTTTCTTGTACTATCTCAGGTCCAGATAGTTGATTTTCTCCAATTTCTACCCAACAGACTGGCGTTCGGCACTTTCGTCCATAAAGTGCTTCGAATGGTGCAGCATTGATACTTGTATGATAACTGTTATTATAAGAAAATTCTATCAATGGTAAGTGATCGTCCCAATTACCTCCGAAATCAATTACACAAGCTCTAAGCATGTCCTCCATTGTCTGTATTGTCCTTTCGCTTTGTCCATACATTTGAGGATGATAAGCGGTGCTTAGATTTAACTTGGTTCCCATTGCTTTTTGGAAACTTTTCCAAAAATGTGAGGTAAAACGACTATCTCTGTCAGAAACAATTGATAGAGGAATTCCATGTAATGAAACTATTCCATTTACATATAATTTAGCTAGTTGTTCCATACTGAAAGTTTCTTTCATTGGTAGGAAATGAGCTGACTTGGTTAGCCTGTCTACAATCATCCAGATTGTATCATTACCTTTTCTTGTTTTGGGTAATTTGGTAACAAAATCCATTGTTATCAATTCCCATTTCCAAACAGGCATTTCTAACTATTGTAGTAAACCTGAGGGTTTCTGATGTTCAGCTTTAACTTGTGAACAGGTTAAACACTTTGCAACATATGCTGCTATATCCTTTTTCGTTCATATCCACCAAAATTTTTTCCTTAAGTCCTGATACATCTTATCACTTCCAGGATGCATCGTATACTTAGACTTATGGGCTTCTTCTAATGTACGGTGGCGTAGGTTTCCTAAATTAGGTATCCACATTCTTTTCTTATGGAATCTCCAAATTCCATCCGTTCCTTGTTCTAATTCCTTAATCATTCCTTTTAATTTTGCAGTATCATCCTTGATTACTGATTCTTATGCCTTTCTAATCTGTTCATTTAAATCTACTTGCAGATTTAACTTAAGAGAACGTACTCTTTTTGGCTTTTCATGATACTTTCGACTTAAAGCATCAGCTACTACGTTTGCCTTTCCTGCATGATACTGGATATTACAATCATAATCACTAAGTATCTCCATCCAACGTCTTTGTCTCATATTCAACTCCTTTTGCCCGAAAACATATCTTAAACTCTTATGGTCGGTGAAAATGGTAAACTTACTACCGTATAGGTAATGTCTCCAAATTTTAAGAGCAAAAATTATAGCTCCTAACTCTAGATCATGGGTTGAATAATTTTCTTCATGATTCTTAAGTTATCTAGAGGCGTAAGCTATAACCTTTTGACGTTGCATTAACACACATCCATAACCTAATTTAGAAGCGTCACAATAGACTACAAAATCTCCAGTTCCTTCTGGTAATGCCAGTATGGGTGTGTTGGTTAGTCTTTGCTGAAGAATTCTAAAGGCTTCTTCTTGTTTTGGTCCCCATTCGAACTTAACAGATTTACAGGTTAACTTAGTTAAGGGAATGACTATTTTAGGAAAATCTCGAATAAATCTTCTATAATAACCGGTCAATCCTAAGAAACTTCTAACCTCGGTTGGTGACTCAGGGGTTTTCCATTTGGTAATTGCCTCGATCTTGGTGGGATCTACATGAATTCCTTCATGATTGACTAGATGTCCAAGAAATTGTACCTGTTCTAACCAAAACTCACACTTCAAAAACTTAGCATAAAGCTTTTCTTTTCTCAGTAAACTTAGAAGTGCGTGCAGATGAGCTGCATGTTCCTCTTTGCTTTTAGAATAAATAAGAATATCATCTATAAAGACAATTATGAATTTATCCAAATATGGCTTATATATTCGGTTCATCATGTCCATAAATGCGGCTGGGGCATTGGTTAAACCGAATGGCATGACAGTAAATTCATAATGCCATACCTTGTTCTGAAAGCGGTCTTAGGAATGTCCTCTTCCTGTACCTTTAATTGATGATATCCTGAACTTAAATCGATTTTAGAGAAAAATCGTGCTCCTTGCAATTGATCGAACATATCATCGATTCTTGGTTATGGATACCGATTCTTAATCGTGACTTTGTTCAATTCACGGTAGTCAATGCACATACGCATTGATCCGTCCTTCTTTTTAACAAATAAAACCGGTGTTCCCCATGGCGATGAGCTTGGTTGTATGAATCCTTTTTTCCAACAATTCATCTAACTGTTTCTTTAGTTCCTGCATTTCTGCGGGTGCCAAACGGTAAGGTGCTTTGGCAATTGGTGCGGTTCCTGGTATTAAATGGATTCTGAATTCCACTTCTCTGTCTGGAGGTTGCCCTGGTAGCTCTTCTGGAAATACATCTGAAAACTGGGATACTACTGGAATATCCTTTAATTCTTTTCCTTTAGTGTTAGTGATTATGGAAATCAAATACACTAATGACCTTTTTCTTATATAACTTGTTGTTTTCATCATAGAGATGAATTTTGTGGGTCTAGAGGTTTTATTTCATTTAATTGTGATCTTTTCACCCCTTGGTGAGTTTACTTGAATTGACTTTTGATCACATAAAATACTGGCTTTATTGGCTATTAACCAATCCATCCCCAACACAACATCAAATCCTGCCAGATTCATTGGGTAAAGGTTTGCAATAAATTTCTGATTTAAGATTTCTATTCTTGCTTCCTGCAAGATTTCAGAAATCTTAATAGTTTCCCCATTTGTTGTCTCTACTAGACATTCTTGTGGGAGTTTAGTTAATGGTTGCTTGAGAAGTTTGCAAAATGAAGTATTAATAAAACTTTGGTTCGCACCAGAGTCAAATAATACTCTAGCAAAAACATCATTAACTAAAAACGTACCGGTGATCACATCCGGGATCATCTTTGCTTCTTCTGCAGTCAGAACAAATGCTCTAGCATTTTTAGTATTCTTGGTGTTCGTGGCTGGAGCTAGCTTTGGACAGTTAGGCTTGATATGACCTTGTTTTCCACAGTTGAAGCATATCCTGTTGTTAGGCTTCTTCCTGCAATCTTCCTCCTTGTGTCCCGACATTTTTTTGAAGTTACAGTATATGGAGCATCTTCCTGAATGCTTCCTTTTGCAATACTTGCAGTAGGGTGCAGAGGTAGAGCCTACATTTTTCCCATGCTTAGAATTTCCAGAACGGAATTCCTGGGTAAGCTTCTAGGTTAGGTTCCTCCTTTGATCCTCTTCTCGGGTACGGACTAATTCATCTGTCAAGGTGTTTGCTAGTTCTACATCTTCTTCTATGGTTTGAGGTCTAGCTGCCTTGACTACATGCCTTATCTCCCCAATTAATCCCCAAATGTAACGGGAGATTAATACTGGTTCAGGTGATGTAAGGGTTGGTACTATTCTAGCATATTCAAAGAATAATGTAGTATAACCCTTACTATCTACTCCAGTCATTCTAAGGTTTAGGAATTTGTTTGCTATCTGTTCCTTTTCATTAGGAGGACAAAATTTCCTTTCTACCATGTTTTTAAATTCCTCCCATTCCATATTATAAGTTCTATTACTTCCCCTCGACTGGAGGATAGTGTTCCACCATTCTAGTGCTGAATTCTTAAACAGATTGGAAGCAAACATTATCTTATCCTCTTCCACGCATTTGCTTATTCTTAAGACTGCCTCAGTCTTTTCTATCCAGCGTAGAGATACTACGGCCCCTTCATTGCCCGAGAATTCCATTGGTTTACAAGACCAGAATTCCATATAAGAACAACCATAAGACACGGTTCTTCTTCTTTTAGGAATGGACACTTGAACTACGGGTCCATTGTTCACGCTGTGTTCAAGTTCAGAAGGTCGTTTACTATCATGTTTACTTTTATTTTTTGCTCCCCTAACCGTTTTGATAATATATGGCATTGCATCTATTATCCCTTGTGCTACTATGTGTTGCATGGCACTGTTATCCACTTGATTTCCAATATTGTTGTTGTTCGGTTTTTCATTATCCAAGTTATTGTTACTCTAGTTATCATTATTCTGGTTTTCCTGGTTCACTTCGTTGTCCATCTGAATTTTAAATATTTACCAATTATTAATATCACAAAATAATTAATAATTTAGGCAACAATCACACAACACACATATTGGTCAAAAACGTCGAGCATTGCGACTTACTCTTTCTTATATAGTATGCATCTAATACAAACTAAAACTGGAATTAAAAATTACAATACCGCTATGCATCGCTAACCACGAAGTGGTCTATACTATAACATATATTATTATTATTATTATACACACACACACACACACACACACATATATATATATATATATATATATATTCATACACACATATTATATATTATGATATTATTATTATTATCTCTACCATCACTTTCACGGATATGGATTCATCCAGAAATCCATATGATGCTCGTCGTATTTCCAGACGAGTCGCTCTCCGACCTGCCTCATTCTCTCGCTACTCTCTAAAATTTCTTCTCCGAAAGTTCGGAGTTCTTGCACATTTTCTGCACTCATTGGGGGTGCAGGTGCTGGTACTGGGGCATGGGCTCCTCCCGAGGGTACGGATTCCCTAAGATCTCCCTAATGTATTCATCGTTATCGTAGTAGGGATCTAGAGGGTCCAGACCTGGATAGGCTGCTAGATTCGGCATGGGTTCGTCGTTTAGGTGGTAGCGTGGCACATAATCCCTATGATCATCGAACCATGGATCATAATCTGGGTCTAAGGGATTAGGGTCTGGTATCCTAGGTATCTCCTCAGGGTTGAAATCATGCATTTGGACTTGGTTTTCGGGGTTATTTTCTATCTCCATCGGCTGCGTGGGAAACAAAGGTAAGGGTTGTGGCGCTACTAGTTTTTCCAGGTTTGGGTCGGCAGCTGTGGTTGCTAGGATATGAAAATTGGCTAAGCTCCTATTAAGCATATCCTGTGTATGGGCATCTGTCTCTCGCTTAGCTGCTGCTAGGACTCTCTGCTGTTGCAACTTTCGCATTCTTTTCCTACGTTCGTGTGCTCCCTTACTGAACCATCCTCTCTTTTTCTGAGGGAATGGCTCTTCAGACTAAGCCTTAAACACAAACATTCCTTCTTCATTATCAGCTGCATACCCAGAGAATGCAGGCTGTGAAGAGGTACCTTCACTCCTAGGTGAATCGGACAACTGACGATATGCGTCTGAGGGTCCTTGATCACTCATACTGTAAACTAACAAATAGTCAAATAACACACAACAATAAAATACAGATATGCATGTATTTCCATAATTAATTTCCTAACAATTTGAATAATATCTTGGTGTCAGCAGAACACTTCTGTGGCTGAATCACTGGCTTGGCTCTGATACCACCATCTGTCGTAACCTCCGTCCCCTATCTGTCCCGGGAACGGGCGGCCGCGAGACCAGTTTTGGTGGTATCGGTGTTTATCAATTTGGCAGCGAAAATTTCATCAGGACCGTAGTTAGGAAATAATTTATCAGAGTAAATACCACACTTTTATAATATTAAACATATTGGGATGAAACCCAAGTTTTCATTACAAACATTTTCATAGGGAAAATCCCTATTTTATTGAATAAAACATCTTCTTTTAATTAGGTAACTTTTATAGCCACTTTTTCCAAGCCTTCAGTGCTGTCCAGCTGGCTTCTACTTGGCTTTCACATTTTGTTACCTGAAACGCGTTTAAAAACATTTTGTCAGTGGGAAATACTGGTGAGTGAATCCCAGTTTAATCAAGAAGAGTTTTATCCCTAAACAGTATTGAGAGCTATTACAATGTTTATGTCTACACAATTACTCATTCAGTACTGTCAATCCTGACTGGTGGGTCATATTATACATTGGCTAACTCTTTGTCCAATGGTAACGTGCTCCACATTTTGTATACAAAACCCCAACATACCGGCAGTAATTGAAGAACTATAAAGACTCAATCACTGCTTAATTGCATTGTAAAACATTTAAGGTTTTGTAAAAACAGTTTACAAAAAAGGAGATTACTCACATTGTTGTCTTAGACTTCTTTTAAGGGTTTCCTGGTAGTTATCTATTAATTACACAAATGTACATATGTTAGTATAATAACATAATATTTACATTAGTAATACCCTCCCCGAGACGGCATTCCAACGACTACGTCGGGCAGAACCTCGACAGCCGTTACGGAACCCTGGATCAATCAGGCAGCATATCTAATACGTAAACGGGGTTATAATACTTACAACGGAGCTGAACTTCGTTAATTAGGGGGATATTATACCCGAGAATTATATTAATTCTTCAGAAATTCGAGAGAGAAAGAGTTCGTGAGTGATTTGGGACTGAAGGCCAACGGTTTCTATTTATATGGCCAGATTTCGAGTTCCTCGCGGCCCGCGTAAGATGAGACCAAGGTCTACGTGGCCTGCGTAGTAGGGGTGTAGCTGCTAGGGTTGTTGATTCGTCGGTATAGGTTCGACACGATCATGACACGTGGTGGCTCATAGGCTCGCCTTGACCTCAAGCTGTCGCGGCCCGCGTAGGTCAAGGGGGTAGCTTACGCACCCCGCGAGCGACCTCAAAAATTGATTTTTATTTTATTTTTAATGATATATCGTATTTTGGGCTCGGTTTTCATATACGGGGTATATTTTAGGACATATAGAGGTATTTTAAAATATATTAGGGTGTCAAAAATATTCAGGAGGGTTGTTATACTTTATTTAAGTACATTTCAGTATATATCCAAGTTGGTTTATGTTTTGACATAAATTTTCTCGGTAATGAGTGAGGTGAAATAGAATACATTTTCGTGCTTATTTTATGTATGTTTTCAGTTGGTCTGCCTTTTGACATAAGTTTTGCTTAGAAACGAGTCGGGTTAGATATTTGACGATACAAATTCGAGTTAGTTTAGGTTTCGACGTCGCCGCAACGCGTGGCGAATCAAAATTCTAGTTTAAAATAAATGTGAAATTATAGAATACTAAAATCCAATACCTGTGTGATAAGAAATAACTACTTTGACCTTGTCTTGTAAAATTTATACTCTGATCAAATGTTTCATTCCAAATTCAAGCACAAACACACCGAATACATGAATCAGGCATAACAAATAAAACAATATTACATCGAGTCTCAAAATTCAAATTTCATTCATGAATATCAACACAACTCCACCAATTTCAATCAATTTTACAAACGAAAAATCAGTCAAAACTAACCTGATTTCGTTTAATTTCAACCAGAGCGTCCTTCTGAACGCGAAACGCCCTCCTAAACTTGTTCTCTAAGTTCGACTGAAGAAGAGGAAATGAGCCGATTGCAAATAGTCTTCACCCGTTCTATTTTTTTAGTTTCCCATCTATATTAATTAAAATCTGATATGCCCATCCTGACTCCTTTAAATTTAAATGTTAACCCAAAACAGCCCATGACTTTTCTTTTAAAGTCCAAATCAGCCCAAAACATACCCCATGGGCCAAAATTGCTAGGTATTAACTTCTAGGGTATTAACATAGTTAGTGATTATGGTTTGCACAAAATAACATACTTAGGTACTAATAGTTTAACAAACAATTAACGTTAATACATCTAAACGTTACAAAATGAAAAGTTAATGCCGTAGAAGGTGATTTTAAACTATTAGTACCTAAGTATGTTACTTTGTGCAAACCACAGGGACTAACTATGTAATTAACTCTTAATATAAACTAATTAATAAATAAAATACGAGCCGAGTCGGAGCTTGAAAAACTTCCAACGAACCGAGCTTGAGCTTTAGATGGAGCTCGGAGCCCTCATAATTTATTTTCAATGTGTCCAATATCTACACATATTGTACATTTCTAAATATGTGTAGGTATTTTTTTGCCATGTCATCTTAAAAAAAGATTTAATTATTTATTTTATATGTATTCAATATTTACACATATTGTACATTTTTAAATATGTGTAGGTATTTAATTTGCCACATCATTTTCAAAAAAAAAAGTATACATTAACTTAGTTTATCTACATATTTTTTTTAAAATTCTTATGTGTTGGTAAGCATAAGCATTTACTTACATATATATTAGTTTTTTTTACATATGTGTAGATAATTTAGCTACACATAACGAAAATTTGCTACATGTGTAGTCAATTTTAGGGGGGGGGGGGGGAATTTTCTCACCAACACCAAGTGTGGCTAAAATGTGTTACCAACACATATTAAGTGTTAATCATTATGAAAATATATCATCAACTATTACCTACACATATAAAAACAGGTGTCGGTAAATACCCACACATTTACATGTGTAGGTAAATTATGTGTGGGTAAACACCCCAATTTCTTGTAGTGGATTTTACGTTCTTAAATACATCCTCACAATTCTACAAAAATGCAAAACGGTGACACATCCGTTCAGCTAACAGATTAACCGTTTCTAACAATTATATACAAACAACTGATTCAATTCAGTTGTACATATAAACTCCCGCCTTCTTCCACCCTCACCCAAACACCGCCGTTCTCCTGGCGTAACACCTCCGCGACCTCCACCCTCACTCCTCACCCAAACACCACCGTTCTCCCGTTAAAACACCTCCATGATTTTCCCAGCAACATGGATGAAAGACAAATTCAGATAGCAAATTAAATCTTGAATTCTTGATTGGTATCGACCATCAAATAATGTTTAATGTGCTTGAAGATAGTGCACGCCTCAACCAACGTTTGATCTTGGTTCGAACAGCTTTAGCAAGATATCAGAATGTCTTAGCTCAACACGCACCGCCTGTGCCGATGGGTGGAGATGCTGGAAACGGTAACCAGAATGGTTTACAATCGGCGGCTGCAATGATTGTGAACTCAAATCCCGCTACTCTTATTAACGAGAATCCGAATGGCGTACCTGCTGCTGCAATGATCGGGAACCCACGCTGGAGCCACGGGTTTGAATGGTAATCTTCATGCTGGGGCGATCGTTGGCGAAAATGAGGATTTCGAGATCGCAACAGCGATGTCACCAGTTTTGAACCAATACATTCTTTTTCTAGAAGGCGAGTTGCATCGGCTTCGTGAAGAAAACGTTCAGGCTGCGATAAGTATCGCGAACCGAACTTTACAAGTCAGGCTTTTGCTTTGAATCCGTAGAAAATACACAAATTCTTTTGTAATCATAGCCCAAACCCAAACTTGACCAACCCACTTGTAACTAGTTTAGTACCCGGCTGGTGGCCGGGTATTGTAACGTCAAAGATCATTACTATTGACTGTACATTGTACCTAAAGTCAGTATATGGATCAACTCCTTGCCATCCCATTTCCTTCCATTTATAAGAGATCAATTCTTTGTAGCATGTAGATATACTAGTGGGAATGTCCGCGTGTTGCGGCGGGTGCCCTTCTTTTGTCGGCTCGTAGTTGTTGTCGGGGTTGTGTATGTGACCCGTTTTACCCATTTGTTTCGTTTAATTGACCATTTGACCCGTTAGGGATAGAACACCGAGTTCAACATAAACCGACCGAAGTCAGTGTAACTTTTTTCCGGATATAACTAACATAATCGTAAAAAAAGCAAATTCATAACATACACAATCATTGTTTACATATATGATTTCTGAAACCAAAATTAATCAACAAGAAAGTGGTAAAACTGCCAGAAAACCAACAAGGTGACATTGAAGTTGTAAGTTGAAACAAAGAATGTACATCTAGTTGAAGGCATTGGTAGCAGAATAAAGAAAATCCAAGAAGCATATAACTAAGAGTTGCAACATCCAAAAGTTAAATCAATCAGAGTAAAAGTAGCAACAATAAAATGTTTTAAACCGAAAGTATACAATGTGAAAAAATAAAAGTTAACTAAAAAACTTTTAGTTAACCATCACAAAAACTTCATTCAAACATTATGTCAAAACACTTTTATGTTATTTAATACTAGATACATTGTTTTAAATGTAATATTTAAAGTTTAAATGAACTAATAGGGTTTTTAAATATATTATTTAAAGTTTAACCCAAACCAGTTCTAGCGGTTCTTTAAACGGAACCGTCGGTTATAACCGGAACCGAACCGGGAACCTTTTTCCCCCAAACTTACGATCCAGAACCGGACCCGATATACAAAAATACGATTCGGATCTGGCAGTTCCGGTTCGGTTCCCCGGTTCTAACGGTTTAGAACGGTAAATTGCTCAGCTCTAGTATAAAGAAATACCATACATATAAGCCCAAATGTTGTTTTTCTTTTCAATTATCTGGTTTATGTATAATCCCAAATACAAAAAAGTTGTTTATTAATTTTCTTTTAAAACGAGCTGGATCAAACTTTTTTCGACCGAACTTGAACCCATATTTTCAACTTGCTAAAATTATCTGACCGAGCCCGATGTCACGGAGTTAGTTTCATCAACTCGCGTGCGGCCTTAGATCACGGTCTAAGTAAGCCTTGCCGACTTAGTGTCATTGGGTTCTTGTTGTGAAAGCTGCTAAAGGGGACGTTGGATCGCAAGTAAGTTGCTTGTAATACTTGAACACAAGTATACAAGAGAAAAGCTTTGTATTGCGCAAAACAGTTTACAAGAGAGTGTTGTGTTTTCAAGTGCTTGGGGATGTCTCAAATGAGACCCCATGAAGCCTATTTATACTAGTTACAAGTCTATATCTAGAGTGTTCTTGATAAATAACACTCTTTACAAAATATCATTGCCTTAATATCTAGATATTTCTTACATAAATAAATATCATGATATTTGCTGAAATTCTAGAGAGTTCTATGGCAGATTTTTATGGCAGCTTTGACCAACCCTTATCCAGCATTTTCTAAGAGATTCTTGGTCTTTATAATGTCCCCATGATGCTAGAAAAAATGGGATAGTCTAGAGCCTTCTAGGTAGCTCTAAACGCGATTAGATGGCCCCAGAAAGTTCTAGAATGCTGAAATTTTGAGCTAATATTATGCGGGGGCGTGACATCATCCCCCACCTAAATTCGCAGCATCCTCATTGTGATGCCCAAATGCCTCATGAGTCTTCATGAGTTGTACTACGTATAATGTTTTGCCATGGTTTCTTGTGTTGCCTCCAAGGGTGCGGTGTGTACTTCATCTCCTTTGATGATTTATAGTGTATTTAGAAACGGTGCCAACACTACCTTTTGCTCTCGAAAGAAATCCATCTCGAGCACGGTGTCATAGTCTTCGATTGGTTTTACGACCCATGCAACTCCTTCGATCGGTATGGGATCTCCATCAGCGACTTTAATCCAGCCTTCTTTAGCTATAATCCTTAACTTCGAGCCTAGGCCCACTCTAGCTCGGCTTGTTTACAACTCTAATCTTAAGGATGTTTGGTATGTTTGGTATGTTTAAGTATGCTTTATAAATGTGGTATAACTTATAAGTATGTTTTTATGATCCACAGATCGCCCAACTTTAAATATGTAGTTATTTTATAGGTTACGCACAGATGAATGCATCCATTGAGAAGGACAAAACTTCCCCCGCGATCCATTGCGCCAACTGGGAAAGGAGGAAATAGAATTTTCTTAAAAGTTTCCGTCTTCACATCAAAACATATATGCCCAAATGCCTCATGAGTCTTCATGAGTTGTACTACGTATAATGTTTTGCCATGGTTTCTTGTGTTGCCTCCAAGGGTGCGGTGTGTACTTCATCTCCTTTGATGATTTATAGTGTATTTAGAAACGGTGCCAACACTACCTTTTGCTCTCGAAAGAAATCCATCTCGAGCACGGTGTCATAGTCTTCGATTTGTTTTACGAACCATGCAACTCCTTCGATCGGTATGGGATCTCCATCAGCGACTTTAATCCAGCCTTCTTTAGCTATAATCCTTAACTTCGAGCCTAGGCCCACTCTAGCTCGGCTTGTTTACAACTCTAATCTTAAGGATGTTTGGTATGTTTAAGTATGCTTTATAAATGTGGTATAACTTATAAGTATGTTTTTATGATCCACAGATCGCCCAGCTTCAAATATGTAGTTATTTTATAGGTTACACACAGATGAATGCATCCATTGAGAAGGACAAAACTTCCCCCGCGATCCATTGCGCCAACTGGGAAAGGAGGAAATAGAATTTTCTTAAAAGTTTCCGTCTTCACATCAAAACATATAATCCACCATTCACCTTCAACATCCAGCGTATAAGCTCTCACAATGAAATAAAGGCTTTGCCCGCAGAAAGTAGCCGGAGACCAAACACACATCTCGGTGGTAGAGACGAATGGAATTTCGATCTCTCTCCATGAATCCAATATATGGGAATAGATATTAGCCCCATCAAGACAACCACCCCCAATCAAACATACAAGTTTGTAATCACTAGAAGAGTCGATATAGAAACTGATGCTATCTCTAGCAACTTTCTTGGAAAAAGTAAAACGGAGGCCAGATGACAACTTCTTGTAGGCACCTGTGAATGGATTCCAAAACACTAGCTGAGTGGATTCCTTTGAGCCTAAGCATACCAACCCATGTAGGCTTGTGAAAATAAATATATGATTAGGGTTAGGGTTTGGGTTTGGGTTTGGGTTTGGGTGAGAAGGGATGGTTGTTGAACCGTCAAGTGTGCGGAAGGTGAACTCGACAAATAGGAGAAGTTTATAGTCGTTGATGTTTCCGTGGTGTTGGAGGTGCATTCTGGCATACGCAGGTGTCGATAAGAACAATTTCCATTGTTTGCACATACACATGCAACGACCTATGTCGGTTTTTTCCGCAAGTCTTGATAGTATCTCAGATTCTATTAAACTAAACGGTAGCTCAACCTTCATCTTCATCTTCTTGTGGGGTTTCAGGCACATCGCGATATGGGGTTCCATACGATGAAAAATTATGCAACAAGTTAACTTGGAACATGGGGTGGTAATTCTGTTGGAAATTAGACCCTTGATCAAACATAAAAACGTTGTATGAACGAACTCCAATCTCTTTATTATTAACCAAAACACACCAATTACAATGACTCTAACTATCTATTTATAATTTTAATCCTAACCTAACTCAAACACTATTTTTAATATTAAGATAAACCAACTAAATAAACATATCTAGTAAGTAGATAATTCAAACTATTAAATAAATAAATAAACCAAACTATATTTATCTTGAACCCACTTGAATTATCTTTTAACTCATTTAAAATTTACAGATAATCTAGAATTATCTCTTCAAATTCCTTATATAACACGAACCTGCTACCTACCTATTTGATATTTGACTTATGAATTCTTGGGTTAGGATATAATAGAAAGTTTATTTGGCTAGGAAGTAATCTTGACCATCATTTGATTTAATCAAGTGCTAAGATTAAATTAGGGAAATTGAAGGGAAGAAAATAGGCACGTGGGTTTGTGTAAGGGCATTGTAGTCAATCCAGGACAATAGTTTCTCTCTCCTCCAATACCCCCCCCCCCCCCCATTTTTTAAACGTTAATAACTTTTTCATACGACATTATTTTTTTATAAAAATTGCACAAAAAAAACAAGCGTTTGTTTATCTTTAAAACGAGTATACTATTGCTATATTTAAAAAAAAAAAATTGAAAACCCAGTTGCGTAAAACGCAATGGAAAAAAACCCAATTGCGTAAAACGCAATGAAAAAAAAAACGTAAAAAAACTTTTTTTTAAAACGCAATGCACAAAAAACACAAAGAAATGTCTTATTTGTAAAACGCAATGGCTAGAAAACACTTAAAAAATGTTTTTTTTTTTTCTAAAACGCAATGGATGGAAAACACATAAAAATGTGTTTTACCTAAAACGCAATGCTAGAAAACATTACCAAAAATCAACCAAATTTTCAGTAAAACACAATGCGTATTAGTTCTTCTAGATAAAAATGATACTAGATAACCATGGATGTTAGTTGATTATATAAGCAAGCAACACTTTACCGTAGAATCATAAGAAGACTCTTGACTAGAGAAATTGTCACCATTTCTATCATTTCCCTCAAAACTCAATCTGCAGAACTCAATAAAATTGTCTTATTTTTCTTCCATGGTGGGACCATCTTAACAGGAGACTGCGGCGGCGCTGGATCTGAGGTCGCATGATGGTGGCGGAGCGAAACGGTGGTGGAGTGGTGTGGAGGTGAGATGAACTATACGGATCTGGGTTTTTTTAGATCTAGGGAAGGAAAGGTTGAAGAAGAAAAGAGAAGATTGAGTAACATTGACTGAAATACACTCTTTATTTTAAATTTTGACACATGTCATAATCCTATTGCTTTCTATTCTTCCTAAACAAAATAAACTTCCTATTTAATCCTCACCCATGAATTCTTATCTCAAATGAAAAAGGAATTTAGAAAATTAAGATTTTGATTTAAGATCTGATAAAAATTTATGAATACACTGATTTAAGATCTATGAATACACAATTGACTAGGCCCCCATTGGACTCGCCTAAATCCACCAAGCCCACAATGATAAGTATTATTATTCCGTATATAAATAAGCAAACTTTTTGTGCATAACCACTTGTAACATGTGCTTTGAGAGTTTTTCAAAAAAAAAAAAAACTTGATTTTTTAATTTTAACCCAAAGGTTTTTATCTTTTGCAATTTTAACCCTACATAATTTGTTTTTTTAACTTTAACCCAAACTTTTCATTACTTTTAACCCAAAGGTTTTTACCTTTTGCAATTTTAACCCTACATAATTTTTTTTAACTTTAACCCAAAACTTTTCATTATTTACAATTAAACTTCACAACTTTTGCCACTTATACTTTTCATCTTTGGCAAATTTTCGGTTTACGTATAGTTCTTAATTTTTTGAGTTAATACGACGCAACGTACAAGTGTGTTTCAACTTTTTTATGTTTTGTTTCAAATTTTGCAAGTTAATACGACGCAACGTACATGTTTGGTACGACGTTTCTACCTCTATTTTTTCATGTTTGACAGGTTCGTCGCAACACGCAGACCCTAGGTCGAGTCAATGTTGGTGGTCGATAACGGTTGTGTGACATTAGTACTATTTGACACCGTTTTGCACCCCGCCGCAACGCGGCGTGTACTTTGGGGGTTTTCCAAAGAAAAAATCGTTATGCATATGGTTGTCGTAACCTTGGCTTTGGGGGTTTCCAAAAAAATTGATTTTTTTTTACTTTTCACCCAAAAGTGTTTCATAAATTACTTTTAACCCCAAACTATTTGTTTTTTTTACTTTTAACCCAAAACTTTTTATCTTTTGCAATCTATCCTCACAACTTTTTTTACTTTCAACTTTGGTCCATTACAGTTTTCATTTTCCGCAAATTTTTCGCTTTATGTTTGGTTCTAAATTTTGTGACTTAACACATCGCCACGTGCGTCTTTGGTTTAACTTTTTTATGTTTCGTTCTAAATTTTGCGAGTTAACATGACGCAACGTGCGTGTGTGTGAACGTTTTTACATCGTCTATTTTTCCCCGTTTGACAGGTTTAACATAACATACGGGTCCTAGATCGACTTAGTCATAACTAAAGAATCCCCGCCGCATTGCGGCGGGTCTCAATTCTAGTTTAATTTAAAACCTAAACTAATAAATATATGATCGGACCAACATAACACACACAAAATAAACATGAAGATATCTTTAAATAATACCTAACTAGGTGGATTCAGGGCGGGAATTTGCTTATAAACCATTCGTTTCGTTACAGTACAAACACTCGGTGTAGCAATAAAAAGAAAAAGACATCTAAAAAATAAAGGCATGTATACCAAAAAGGTTACTGTCGAACCTTACAAATTATAAGTTAAAAACAACAAATACTGAAAATTCATTATAAAAATAAAATATTATACAAAACTTTGAAATTGTCATAACTTGTAAAAATAATTATGAGTCCTATTCGTATTCTTATTCCTATCTTCATATACTAATAAATAATTTTTTTTTACATGTGTCAATCTCTCTGGCGCATCCTTATCTTATTTTTCAATTTTTTTCCTATTAAATAATAATTTAACTAAATATAACTTAGATAAGAATAATAATTTTTTTTATCAAACTTTGAATTAAGAATCTCTTTATCTTATTTTTCAACTTTGATTTAATAATCTTCTTATCTTATTTTTCAATTTCTTTTTCCTATTAAACTATACTAACTTTTTATCAAACTTTGAATTAATAATTATAAATATAATTTTTATTTTCTCCTTCTCCGTGATAGAAGATAATTATATTAAATCACAAACTTCATGGATATCTCTTATTTATTTATTTATTTTTTTCCATATATTAATAATCATCTAATAGTTCATTGGTTCTAACCTAATAATAAATAAAAACAAATTAAAATTTTAATAAGTAAATAATACATCGAATTTATCATTTAAATACATATCTTCACGACCATATGTGATAATCGATTACATTATATTTATTTAACTCATGCAATATTCGAGATATAACCCTTTACCCAAAAAAAAAAAACTAAATTTATGCAACCCATTTAAACACACGGTTCTAAACTAGTAAAACAATATATACAAATTATATAGCAATAATAGGCTCTATTTTCCTTTTATTTTCAGTTGACCTCACAACAAAATTGAAATTGAAATCATAGGTATATACATAAAAATAATGGAAAATAGAAAGAGAGAGTGCAGTAATGTACATATGCTTTCCAAATCACTAAATTTACTCTCATGTTAAAACACTTTAAATGTTAATCATAAAAATAGACAAATACTAAATGGTGATGATTTCATATCAAAAGGGGAGATGTCGTTCACGTACATTGGTTTGTTAGGAATCTCTCTTTCTTGGGCAGGTTACATTAATAAAATCGATTGGGTCACTTTCAAGCTATTTCTTTTCGCTATACAAAGCTCCCATGGGAGCGCTCAATACTTTGGGAGGTATCCGTAGGAAATTCCTATGGGTCGGGTCCAACAACGATAACAAGAAGACCCGGAGGGTCGCGTGGGAGTAGGTAGTGGGATCCAAATCGAAAGGGGGGCTCAGGGTAGGAGGTATAAAGGAGATAAATTTGGGTCTCATAGCTTTGGGCCTAGTGGTTAGGGCGATTCACGGAGATCTAGGGTGACATGGATTTCAATAATATACATACAGTGGCGGATCTAGGATTCCGACCAAGGGGTAACGTGTTATAAATAAGCCGTAATGAAATCGAAAAAATGTCAAATTTTTCCAAAATTTACACTAATTTTTCCAAATTTTTTCTGACCAAGGGGTAGCGGGGGTTACCCCTACCAAAGAGGTAGGTCCGCCCCTGTATACATACTTCATTTCATTTCCACTAAATAATCGTTACAGCAACAATTGTGTTGACACTTAATTTCCACTGTATAATCGTTATAGCAACAATTGTGTTGACACAAAGGCCAGTGTCCGTTTAGTTAGTCGATTGTATTATCCGTTATTTGCTTTAAATTTTAAAAAAGGTCTGAAAAAATGTGAAGTTACACTATAGGATATGAATGGAATTTAGATTATGTCACTTGACCAAACTATTTTCAGATTTGTCACCCTCATGATTCTTTGGAAGGACTCATCCGGCTTGGATGCGTCAATATAGAGACCCTTTAAACACTCAATAAAAATTGGACACGTGGCGTCTTGTAGGTGAGCCCAGACACATCCTACTTCTAATGCGTCTCTTTCTCTCTCCTCTCTCTCTTTCTCTCCCCTCTGTCTCTCTTCTCTTCAGGGGCGGACCTACATAGTGGTCAGGGTGGGCGGTCGCACCCCTTAAAAAAAAAATTAGTGTATATTTTAGGTAAAAAACCCGACCGCACCCCTTGAAAATATGGTTGAACACCTCATTCGCACCCCAGCAAATAATTTATGGGTCCGCCACTGCTTCTCTTTCTCTTTCTCTATCTCTTTCTCTCTTCTCTTTCTCTCTCCTCTCTCTGACCTACACATGCAAATTATTATTATTATTTATTATTATTATTATTATTATTATTATTTATAGGTTGAAAATAGATGGTATGCATATGTCGATTTCTACGCCTAATTTGGCGACATATCATGTGGTTTGTTTTGTCTTCATTTTTGGATATGAAATATGAAATTAGATTTATTTCGAATTTGATGTAGATTGTAAAAAAAAGTTGCCATATTGCAAATTACTAATCGTAGGCATTGGATACAAATATAAAAGCTTGTAGGCATTAATTGTATGAACACATAATTCATATATCCGATATGTTTTGCTTGATAGTCGTTTGGCAAGATTAGTTGTTTAAAAGGGAGAATTTGGTTGAGAAAGAGAGGGTGGAGTTGAAGTGGGAGTCAAGAAAGCGAATCGGGTGTTTGTAGAAGATTCGGCCGGTGTTTGGGAATGGTGGGTGTGAGGAGCAGTTGGTGAGGGGTTGAGTGAGGGTGATGGCGGTTTGGGTGATGCGGGCGGTGCCGTAGAGGGTGAAGTTTGAAGGGGGAGATGATGATACAGTTGTGAAGAGGAAGAGGATATGGAGAATTTGGAGCTTTATAATCATAGCATCCATGGAGGTTTGTTCATGGAAACAAGATGTATTTATCCTACTGCAGTGTGTGTTTATATGTGTGTGTGTGAGAGTTGTTGCAAGAAATTTATCTGGATGAAGATGAATTTGAAACTCAGGCGGTAACTGGGTGGGGGGTGGTTGCAGGTTAGAGAGAGTGTAGGTAAGAGAGAGAAAGAGGAGAGCGAAAGAGAAGAGAGAGAGGGGAGAGAGAAAGAGACGCATTAGAAGTGGGATGCGTCTGGGCCTACCTGCAAAACGACACGTGCCAAGTTTTTATTGAGTGTTTAAAGGGTCTGCATATGGACGCATCCAAGCCGGATGACTCCCTCCAAAGATGCATGAGAGTGACAAATCTAAAAATAGTTTAGGTCAACTGACATTTTCTTAATTTTTCCTATATTTAATATATATATATATATATATATATATATAGGATTATATATAGGGTAAGATTCATGTGATAACCACCTTTATTGCGAGAACCGCAAGAACCAATGTGAACACAACCTAAAATAGCTAAAAAAACCTAACCCCACCCCCCCAATTGGCGGAAGATGGGTGCTTCTCTCCATAGGGCATACAAAACACAGATTATTGGCGGAAGCCCGCCACATTTAACATATAAAGTTTTTTTATATGTTAAATATGGCGGGCTGCCGCCAATAACCCGTGTTTTGTATGCCTTAGGAGAGATGCACCCATGTTCCCCTTAAAAAGCAAAGAAAACATTTCATGTCTAATTTGATGTTTTTCGTTGCTGAAAGGTCATTAGTCATGACTGTGTGATCATGCTTTACCCGAGAACAAATGCACCAACTTAAGCTCAAGGTTTTTCAACTTGATCAAATGTTACTTATACCCTTTAATAAAGACCCTGTTCGTTTTTTGCACGCCCTGTTCATTTTTTTTTAATGTTGAAACAACGTTAAAACCTAAAACCCTATGCTGAAGCGTCGTTTTTTGCACCTGATTGGGCCGAGGCGTCGCCTCAAAACGCTTCACGTGTTTTGACGCTTCAGACCAAATAAAGCGTTGATTAGGAGAGTGAGAGTCCTCCACAGTAAAAAGACCAAATATATCAAATTTTGAGGAACAAGACAACATAATTACCGGTTGATTGCAGGGAAGTGATGTTTTGATTAGAACTAGTGAACTCATACATGGACTAATTAGGCATTCGCAAACGAGATAAAAAAATGACCCAACTAAAATGACATAATTTGAGTTGTGACTATAGTTACAGGCGTAAAAGTTGTAGACACAAATATCTCGACTTTCCGGCTCATGTGGCAAATGACCAAATGCAGATTTTCTGGCTATTGAATCTCATCATCTTGAGCTTGGTTTCAAACTCGAACGATGACTCCCAATTTTACAAGTTTCGATTTATTTCCTCTATTATATAAAAACGTGTGTATTTTAATTAAATAAATTATGTATTTAGTTTTTTTATTGAATGGCTAAACTTGCATATCATGGGAATTGAACCCCTGACTAGGGCTGTAAACGAACCGAACGAACACGAACAAGGCCTTGTTCATGTTCGTTCGTTAAGGAAATAAATGTGTTCACGAACGGTTCATGAACACTTACCGAACAAGATTTTATGTTCGTGTTCGTTCATTAAGGAAATGAGCGTGTTCGCGAACGATTCACGAACACAAATAAATTTGACGAACGCTACGAAGGATAAAGATAGATGGCCTAAAGAGTAGCACTCGAACTTGAATCTCTTATTGTGGAATGGAGGTCGATTGTATTCGCCGATGTAAATAGTGAGAAATGAAAGAGAAATGATGCATAAACAAAGTGAAAGTGAGTTTCCTAGTTTAATTGTTAGGGTAATAAAATAAATAAAAGTTTAATAATATAAAAAGTACAAATAAAATATAAGAAAGTACAAAGATCTTCAATTAAAACACAAACATACGAACATAAACGGACGCAAATCAACGAATGTTCACGAACATGTTCACGAACACCTTACCGAACGTTCACGAACACAATCGAACGGACGAGACCTATGTTCATGTTCGTTCATTTAAATAATAGAACGGAATTTCTTGTTCATGTTCGTTCGTTTATTAAACGAACGAACATAAACGAACTTCCCGCCGAACGGTTCACGAACTGTTCGCTGAACGTTCGGTTCGTTTACAGCCCTACCCCTGACCTTTGCTATCCTGATCTTTATCCAACTTACCATAACCACTTGACTATTCCTTAGTAAACATCTATTTAGTTAGAGAGAATTAATTTCATGATTATTTATTCATTTTCATTTTTCCAAACTTGGCTTAAACTACCATATGTCCT